>PVJL010001676.1:116037-244176 GCA_004026885.1 Lyroderma lyra | reverse complement strand
AGCACTTGTTATTCCTTGTCTTGTTGATAATAGCCATTCTCACAGGTGTGAGGTGGTATCTCATTGTGGTTTTGATTTGCATTTCCCTGATAGCTAATGAGGATGAGCATTTTTTCATATGTCTGCTGGCCATTTGTATTTCTTCGTGGGAGAAGTGTCTGTTTAGTTCTTCTGCCCACTTTTTAATTGGGTTGTTTGGTTTTTTGTTGTTAAGTCTTATTAGTTCTGTATATATTTTAGATATTAGACCCTTATGTGATGCGTTATTTGCAAATATTTTCTCCCATTCAGTTGGCTGTCTCTTTGCCTTGTTGATGGTTTCTTTTGCTGTGCAGAGAAGCCTTTTAGTTTGATATAGTCCCATTCATTTATTTTTGCTTTTACTTCCCTTGCCTTTGAGGACAGGTTCATGAAGTCTTCCTTGAGTCCTAGGTCTATAAGTTTAGTACCAATGTCTTCTTCTATACAGTTAGAACCTAACAAAAAACTTATAGCAATCGGGGAAGTACTTATTGAAGAAAAAACTGCTAAATTTGGGTGGTAGAGCAGTGTGCCATTTTGCTTACCTATTTATCAACCACCTTAGAGAGACCATGCTCTTTGGGTGGCTTGCTCAGGACAGAAACGTGGACTTTGTTATAAAAAAAAAAAAAATACCCAAAACGGTCACAGTGCATTTTGAGCTGTCAGGCAGTTCCTCGATGGAGCAGTGCAGAAGCTGACACTTGCTTTTTCCTCATGTTTGGCTAGGATGGCTAGAGAGCAGAGACAATGTGCAAACTGGGAGAAAATATTTTCAGAGCTTGTATTTATTAAGTGTCTAGTACACAGAATACATCAAAACCCGCTCCAACTCAATGACAAAAGATTACCAACCAGTTTTAAAAATTGATAGAGTGGCTTTCCAACTTTCCCATTTATTGAAGAGGTTTCCCTTTCTCCCATCAGAAAGCCACGTGCAAAAGGATAGAACTAGACTGCAATCTGTCCCATATACCAAAATTAACTCAAAATGGACCAAAGACCTAAACATAAGACCTGAAACAATAAACTGCATGGAAGAAAGCACAGGTTCTAAACCAATGGACCTTGGGTTCAGGGAGGAATTTATGAATTTGACCTCAAAGTCAAGGGAAGCAAAAGCAAAAATAAATGAATGGGACTATATCAAACTAAAAAGTTTTTGCACGGCACAAGAAACATCAGCAAAACCAACCAAATAAGAGCAGATATTTGCAAACAATGCCTCTGATAAGGGGCTGATATCTAAAATATATAAGGAACTCATACAGTGCAACAACAAGAAAAAATCCCAAATAATCCTATTTAAAAATGGGCAGAAGACCTGAACAGATACTTCTCCAAAGAGGACATACAGATGGCCAATAGACATGTGAAAAAATGCTCAACATCACTAATTATCATGGAAATGTAAATCAAAACCACCTTGAGATACCACCTCATGCCCGTCAGAATGGCGATTATCAAAAATTCAATAAACAACCCGTGTTGGCGAGGATGTAGAGAAAAGGAAACCCTTATGCACTGTTGGTGGGATTGCAAATTGGTGCAGCCACTGTGGAAAACGCTATGAAGGTTCTTCAAAAAATTAAAAACAGAACTACCTTATGACCCAGGAATTCCATTTCTGGGTATTTATTCCAAGAAAATGAAAACACTAATTTGAAAAGATATATTCACTCTTCGGTTCACTGCAATATTATTTACAATAGCCAAGATGTGGAAGCAGCTTAGGTGTGCTTTGATAGATGAATGGAGAAAGAAAGTGTGATATACATACACACACACACACACACACACACACACACACACATACAATGAAATATTATTCAGCAAGAAAAAAGCACGAAATCCTGCCATTTGCAACAACATGGATGGACCTAGAGTATATTTTGTAAGTGAAATGAGTCAGACAGAGACAGAGAAGAAAAGCACATGATGTTATTTATCTATGGAAGTTTAAACATTCAAAACAAATGAATAAATAAAACAAAACAGAAAACAGGCTCACAGAAACGAAGGCTAACCTGATAACTGCCAGAGGAGTGCACGAGGAGGGGACCGGTGAGAAAGGTGAAGGGGCATGTGACCGATAACATGGTGATAAGTTTGCATGGTGACAGGTGGTTACTAGAGTGAGTGGTGATCACATCGTAAAGCATGTAAGTGTTGAATCACTATGTTGTACCCCTGGAACTAATGCAATATCATATGTCAGCTATACTTAAAAAAACAGATAAAGATGTACAAAAAGAGAAAATGTGTTTTGCTGGGTATAATATGCTCCCATGTATCATGTTTTTGGCTCAAACTGTCAGGGAAAAAAATCTTTCATTTTAATGTTTTAATTCAAATTTTTATGTGCTTATACTTAGGTACTTATTTTTTGAATTATGAAGGAATTTTAGTATTTATTTTAACATAGTATGTACAAGAAATTTTATGTAACAAATAATTACAAAACTCAGGAACAGCTACACGGTACAAGAAATTTTAGGTATAAAATTTTTTATATAAAATAATGATTATCCTATTCCAGGGTATTATTTTGCATATGGATATTATTATTGATTTCTAGAGTTACACTGCCAACTCATCAGCATAAATAAAATTAAAACACTTGTGAAGACACAGAATCAGTACTACCCATGCATCATGTACATCCTTAATTTTCCCTCACAAATTTGGGCCCAAAAGTGCGCACGATACACAGCAAAATATGGTAACTACAAACCAGTATTCCTGAGGACCATACCCACAAGAATTCTCCACAAAATATCAGCCCATTAAGTCCAGCAATATGTAAAAAGCATTTTGCAACACAAACTTGAAGGCAGGGTCTGCTCGAAGAGGGTTTATCTGTACTGCCCATGAAAGGACTTTGGGCGCTGTAGTGGGGAGGGAATCTTTTTTCTTTTTTTACCCTTTACTTGTGTTTTGTCCCTATCTGACATTTATATGAGTGTGTACGTTTACGGGACAAAGGGTTGCACTGTCACACAGTGAGAATTACCCCACCCTCGTGCCAGGGCAGGTCCCTCTGAAGATCCCTGCTCTAGACACTTTCTCAGGGTGAAGTTGTTTACTGTCCTTATCTCCCAGACCTCTCTTTTCAGCCCAGGCCTCCTTCCAGAGACCTCCAGATCCAGCTATCTGCTGGGCATGTCCACTCTCTTCTGCAAATGGTCTCAGGAAATGGTGCCTCCATGTACCAGCCCCGGGGCACTCATCAGCCTCTGCCACCATCGTGACAGGATCCTGGCCGTCCTCGTCCTCCGCTTCCCTTCCCATTGCCTTCTGTCTGTCTGTACCTCTCCCCACCATCCGTGTGGAGCGCCGGCTCCCTCTGCTCGATCCTCCACTACGATATGGTGGCTCCTTTGCAATACGCATTGCAACGTGATTACTTAATCACTCATCTGTGTCTTGGCTTAGGGCCCTTCCCCACCACTCGTTCCCCTTTCTATACATTTCAGAGACCATGCCTCTTCTCATTCCATCCCCAGGCACAACCCCTGAAAGTAGAACATAATAAATAGCTGCATCATCCTTTCTCACATGGCGCCAGGAGAAAGGTGCCTTCGTGACTGTCTCTGCCTGTTCTTCCACCTGCCCCCAACCTCCATCCAGTCTTATCCCTGACTCCAGGTCACCTTCCTAAAGACACTGCTGACCCTGTCAGTCCCTGAGAGCCAGCCGGCTGCACTGTGGGTCTGGGCAGAACGGGAAGTTCTCCCATTTCAGTGCGCGCCCTTGGGCTCCCGTTGGACAGGCATGCAGTGTGCCCCTAGGGACACTGGAGGGGTCAAGGGGCCAGGCTGCAGCCTCCTCCCTTCACCTCCCAGCTGTGCAAAGCAGCACTGCCGGGCCTCACTTCTTGCCTAACAAAAACTGACCAGGCTGCCAAACAGGCTGATGGATTGTTTTCTTGTTCAGAATGAACTACTTTTCTAAAGTGAAACTCTTAACAGGCACATAACAGACATTGCTCAATATTTGCTGAATGCATGAATGTGAATTCTCTTTCTCAATCCTTTGGCCTGCGTTTGGGGCCCGTATGGGGGCTCAAGGTTGAGGCTGCCGCCTGTGTGGACAGAAAGGAGCCAAAAAGATTCACATTTCATGCGGGGCCTCGGGGCCCTCCGTGCTGTGAGCATGCGTGCTGTCCACTGCAGGCTCCGGGATGACCCCCCTTCCCCTGTTCACTATGGAAACCAGTGCCAGGACGGGCCTCTCCTCCCAGTCCCGAGTCTGCCAAGAACAGCCGATCCCACAGCTGTGTAATCTGTTCCATGTTACAGAGTTTGAAGCAACCCACCAGCAAAATTGTCTGCACGGGAATGTTTTCAGTGAAAACTTCTCCACGTCCTTCCTGCATCCATAGAACTGGATTTGCAGATCTCGATTTAGAGGTAGCCCTTCATGCGTGTGTTTGGGGAGCTATTTGGTAAACTTCAGGCTTCTGCTGCCCAGAGGCTGGCCTGGAGAGGACTCGTGGCCCATATCAAATCAGGCCAACTCAGGAGAAGACCAGCAAGCCTAAGTGACCCTAAGCATTCTCAGGGCATCCCAGGAGCTCCAGCCCCAAATCTTGACCCTTGAATTAAATAAGTTGTGGATGCCTCATGAATGCTGGTGTCCTCTTCTCCCCCTTGGTGTCACCTGTGCTTTTCCTTATAATCCTACAAATCTGCATCTGAGGCTAATGGGTAGGCATCTTATTAGGTAGCCATAAAGCTATGGACCCCTCCCATGACACATGTGCAGGTGCATTTCCTCTACTTAAAGGCCATCACAAGCTTTACATTTTCTCACTGCCCTCTCCTTGGTGGGAAATGGAGCTGCTGAAGAGGCGTCGAGTATGAGCATCACTAGGGTCTCCCCTGGACTTGGTTCCAAGCGTGGGCATGAATTCCAACACTTTCAAGCCCCCAAGCATGATCCACGGGCCCTGGAACGGTACTGAACGACCCTCCTGTCAGACGTGAGGTGTGGCGTGAGCTGGGTAGGGGTGGGGCACTGCTGTTGGCCATGGGCAACTTCACCAGAGTGAGGTCCAGTCCAGCTCAGGCAGCAGCTGAAACCCATGCTCTGACTTGAGCTCTGAGATCTCCCTGAAGCAGGAGCTTTTATAATTTTGCAATGGTGCTTTTGTCAATGTTTTTCTAATTGCTTTTATGCTTTTTACATATAAGTATGTTCATGCTCTCACCATTGTTATGCCCAAGTTTGCAGTTTAATTTCACGAAGCCATTAAATCCAGGAGGGTGAAATGTGAGAATCCAATTTTAATAACCTTACAGTGGCAAACGTTATGGCCCGTGGCCAAAGCTGAGTGAGGTTTAAACAACAGGCTCATACATTTTCATTATTAAAAATACCTTAAATGAACTAAACAGTTAACCCAAATGTTTAGAAAGTAACAAATACTGTATGTTTCCATGTATAAGACGCCCCCCATGTGTAATATGACCCCAACATTAAGAAATCAGTATCAATCAGTTACTCCCATGTATAGCATGACTCCCAATTTTTGGTCTAACAATTTTAGACAAAAGTATCAACCTTTACATGGAAAAATATGGTATCCAAGTGGAAGGAAAAAAAGAAGAAAAATTAATGGATATAAAATGCAAGAAATGAAGTTTTTTTAAAGAATGGGGGCAATAAATTGATCCAAAAACCATTCTTAAATAATAAAAAAAAGTCAACTCTAACATAACTCTCTAAGATGGACTGTGAAAAATAGAAATCCACAAATTTATAGAAGAAAATGATAAATTAGAGAAATCCAACTAAGACATACCTGAAAAATCTGTAGGAATTACCCTTGTGAAGGGCAAGTTAAGAAGTCCTACTGGAGTGACTGGTGTGAAAATGAACCTACTAAAGGTGACATGGGCAGGAAAATTCAATAATTAAGAAGCAGCATGGAACATCCTCTGAAGACAACCCACTCAACAGAAAATAAAGCAAGAAATGGGAAAGGGGATATAAGCAAATAGGACTAGAAATGTCAAGACAATATTGTATATAAGTTTTGGGTTTCAAATGACAAGGCCCAGACTCCAGATGGCATATTTAGGAAGCTGCTGGCTTGACAAAACCAGGAAGGTCTGCAGGACCACACCGGCCCAGCCCAGACGCGTCTCTCGAAGTGTCAGCTTGGTGATCCCTTTGCAGACCTACTTTCTTTTTTTTTTTTTTTTTTATCTAATTTTTTTTTATTGGGGTGACATCTGTGAGCAAGGATTACATAGGTTTCAGGCATACAATTCTACAGTGCATTGTCAACTTGTTGTATAATAAGTTCACCACCCAATGTGACTTCTCTTTCCATCTCCTTATATTTAGCTTCCCCCCCTCCTCTCCCACCCCCTCCCCTTTCTCCCCTCCCTAACCCACTCGTCCCCAAATAAACATTAAACTATTGATTGTGTCCATGGGTTATTTGTTCATTTCTTTTTTTCTTTGCTTTCAGTTTTATATTCCGCATATGAGTGAAGTCATACAGTTCTTTGTTTTTTCTGTCTGGCTTATTTCACTAAGCATCATGGCCTCCAGGTCCATCCACTTTGTCGCAAATGGCAATATTTCATCTTTTCTTACAGCTGAGTAATATTCCATTGTGCATATGTACCACAGCTTCTTTATCCAGTCATCTGTCGCAAGGCACTTTGGTTGTTTCCATGTTTTGGCCACTGTGAACAGTGCTGCAATGAACATTGGGGTACATAAGTCTTTGAGGACAAAGGTTTTCAAGTTCTTTGGGTAGATCCCCAGGAGGGGGATTGCTGGGTCACATGGTAGCTCCATTCCCAATTTTCTGAGGACCCTCCACACTGCCTTCCACAGTGGTTGTACCAGTTTGCACTCCCACCAGCAGTGTACCAGAGTTCCTCAGACCTACTTTCTGAAACTGGAAAACACCACCACCAGTATGTCACAGCTCTTACTGTTCGTCATTGGAGAGAGACACTCAGACCTAATCTATGGGATCCACGTTAAGAAAACTCAAGTCTCAGGTGTGGTTGCTGGCATGGACCAGACAGTCGCCCTGAGAAGGTGGGGGTGGAGTCCTGTGAGGTGACGTTTCTACAGGACACGGACTGAAGGTCACAGCAGCCATGAGAGGAAGAGGGTGCTAGGCAAACTGGGGGAAAAGACATCATAAAGCTTGTGCTAATGAATACGGCAATCTTTGAATGATGGGATCTTAATGGATAAATTAAAACTGAAATGACCCAAGGGATGGGGAAACCAAAATCAATGACCATCAAAAGACTAACAATGTCATCCGCGCATTATACTCTCCAGGAAAGTTCCGCTGGCACACGGATCGAGGACATTCTGCATTTCCCATTTTACAATCTCTCTGATTTGGTGGGGACTCAGTTTTTATTGGCATGTGTCCTGATAGCACTCTCAGACATCCTTTTCACAGTTTATCGATTTTCTTGAGAAGTCGCGATGGCTCGCTCGGTGTAAATTCTCACGCTTGTTGTCGGGAACACGAGCTTCCACAGCCAGCCTCACCCTTTCTCTGGTACTCTGGTATCGCAACGTGATTCTGGACATACCGGGTTAAACACGTTCTAAGAAACTTGACTTCAGCATCGCAGAAGTAAGTTTTCATCTTTCTTCTTAAGTTTGCTCCATCTCCAGTGCTCATCTTTCTCCCTCTCCACGTCCCCACGATGTCCTTGGCCAGCACAGGACACCTGGGCGGGGGGGGGGGTCACTGGTGCCATTGCCCCTCCGGGGACCCCAGGGCACACCCGCCCCGTCGGGCTGCCCGCCCCGCCCCCGCAGCCCGTCCCGCCGCCGGCGGACGCGCAGGCGCAGTGGCGCGTCCCGCCGCCGCCCCGCCCCGCCTGGCCGCTGCGGAAGGGCGCCGCGCGCAGCAACGCGCACTTCCTCTCCAGGCGTCCGCGGAGGGAGTGCAGGCTCGAAGAGCTGCTGGTCGCAGAGGCCCTGCCCTGGTCAGAAGGAGCCGACATGTCCGAACAAAGTAAGGATGTGTGCGACCCCAGCTTTGCAGCCGAGGTTGCCGACTCCGAGGTGCACGGCGGCCCTGGGGTCTCCGGGGAGCCCTCTCCGCCCGCGCCCCAGGCCGCGACCCTCGCAGGGCCTGACAGCCCTCCCGTAGGCCCGAGCGACGCCCCTCCAGCCTCGCCGCCGCCCCAGGCCCCGAGCGAAGAGGAAGACCCGAAGGCCCTGCAGCAGGCCGCTGAGGAAGGCCGCGCCCACCAGGCCCCAAGCGCGGCCCAGCCGGGCCCCGCGCCGCCAGCCCCGGCCCAGCTGGTGCAGAAGGCGCACGAGCTCATGTGGTACGTGCTCGTCAAGGACCAGAAGAGAATGATCATCTGGTTCCCAGACATGGTGAAGGATGTCATCGGCAGCTACAAGAAGTGGTGCCGAAGCATCCTTCGGCGCACCAGCCTCATCCTCGCCCGGGTGTTCGGGCTTCACCTGAGGCTGACCAGCCTGCACACGATGGAGTTCTCGCTGGTCAAGGCGCTGGAGCCGGAGGAGCTGGACAGAGTGGCGCTGAGCAACCGCATGCCCATGACAGGCCTTCTGCTCATGATCCTGAGCCTCATCTACGTGAAGGGCCGCGGCGCCAGGGAGAGTGCCGTCTGGAACGTGCTGCGCATCCTGGGGCTGCGGCCCTGGAAGAAGCACTCCACCTTTGGAGACGTGAGAAAGCTCATCACCGAGGAGTTCGTGCAGCAGAACTACCTGAAGTACCAGCGCGTGCCCCATGTTGAGCCCCCTGAGTACGAGTTCTTCTGGGGCTCCCGTGCCAGCCGTGAAATCACCAAGATGCAAATCATGGAGTTCCTGGCCCGGGTCTTTAAGAAAGACCCCCAGGCCTGGCCTTCCCGGTACAGAGAGGCTCTGGAGGAGGCCAGGGCTATGCGGGAGGCCGACCCCACTGCCCACTGCCCCCGCAGCAGTGTCTCCGAGGACTAGCTAGGTCTGGAGGCAGAGTCCTGGTTTCTGGTCCTCATCAGGGTGGTGGTGGGGGGGCGGGGGTAGAGGGTGGGGGGCATTAGAGTATTCAGGATTTCCAGTGCAGTATTTCACGTGTAACTTTTAAGTTTTCAGTACAGTGCTTTTATACCTTTTAATGCGATGTTGTATTCATTTCAGTACTCTTAGGTAGTGGGTAGCATTTCTGCATGTTTGTTTATAAGTAAGCTCAGTTGGTGCTTTCGCTTTCGTGTTACCTTTCCTTGAATTTTTGTACCAGAGATGTGCTAAACTTATGAAATACATTGAGAATTTTTTCCATCTTATTCTTTTATATGAACGGATGATGTATGTGTATTGGGTAGACTGCCCCTGGGGAGTTTGGAAGAACTCATCAGTGAGAAAGCTGGACTAACCAAGAGCAAAGTCAAGTTCCCCTCTGTTTCTGACCTCGCTGGGCACAGAAAACATCGGTGTGGAGTGCAGTGATGTGAACTGAAAGGGTCTCAATGTGGGCACAGTTTACTACACACAAGTACAACCCCATCATGAGTAAACTTTAAAGTAAACATTAAAGATTCTTGTGATACGATCATTTTTGGAAAAGTGTACTTCATCTTTTTAACGAACGTGGGTTGGGAAGGAAACATTTTTCAAAATGTGCAAACAACTTTTTCATCTAATGGGGGTGGAACAATCACTTCATCATTACTCATAAGTGTGTGAACTTTGTCTTATTTTTCAAAATGTAACTAACATGTTCGTGTCAAAACTTGGGCAAATACAGGAAAGTATGAAAACAAAAATGCTCATAATCACACCACATAGAAATAGCAACTGTTAATATTTAGAGCAACTTCCTCTCATGACATTTTCTTCATTAAAATTAATAGCCCTTTTTTTGGCTGGGGGGGGCACTTAAAGAATGAGGTGTTGTACTAAACCCTTCCCAGGCATTTTCTCCTTTAGTTAAATCTGACAACAGCCTTGTGAGACAGACTCTTGTTAGATCTGCACCATGGAGGGAGTACAGCAACCAAGTAGGTAATTAACTTTTGTTGGGTCACAAAGTTTGGTGAGAGGAGGAGCTGGGATTTGAACCCCGACAGAACGAGTCCAGAGCCTCTCCTTTTCCCCGCCTGCATCTCTCCTGCCTTTTAGTTTATTTCTTTCATTAAATTTCATATTAGAGTCTCTTATGTCCCTACCCTCAACACACACACACACACAGGCTAAGGATGCTCTTTTTCTAATAAATCCTCATGTGCATCTTTCATATTCTGATTGTATCAATTAAGGAACTTGATTTCCAAGAGATGAGTGGACCTAACCAAGTCATACTCCTGCTTAGCAATGAAGTCAAGGTCCGAAACATGGAGCAATCCCTGAGCAGTGGTAGCAGGGAACCCACGTGGGACACCTGCGTGAGGGAGGTAGGGTTGAGGTGGGAAGGTGACCTATTGAGACATCTGTGAGATGTCTCAATTCTTGAATTGCAATGGGCCATTCGGGAATCTCTCAGTGGGTGGGAGGTGGTGAAGGAGGGCTCAAGGGACAATAACTGTGGATAAATCTCATTATGAAGGTTTCGATCTTGCAAGGGGAGAGGGGGAATTGGGCTTTAATAATCCCAGAAATCCTTCAAACTTCAGAAGGATGGAAAAGCCTAATTTGGGGAATACAGACAATGAGAGGAACATGTCCCATCACTACCATCCCCAAAGAGGTACAATATCAAGAAGTTGTATTTGGGTGAGGGTATTATAATCTGGACTGGGAACTAGGATTCTCAGCACCGAATGGCAATACTTAACAGGTGGGCACAGCTGCTAAACATGTTCAAGAAGCCCCCTGTGTGCTGAGACAGAATCTGTCCCCAGTTAGTGGACTTCCTGTGAGGTTTCCCAGGGTCGGGGGACACTTCTGCAATCACTGACAGGGGTGACCTGGCTTTGATGCCATCTCTTACTCAGAGTCAAGGTGACTATTTAGAAATTTTAGAATTTGTTAAAAAAAAAAAAAAAGATTACTTCCCCCTCACTCCCCACCTCCAATTTCTGCAGAATCAAAACATATTTGCTCCTTTCAATTTAAAACTAAGGGCTATCCAGGAGGTTCCATTTCTGGAGCAGGGTCACAGCTGTCACACCTGCCACGGTGGGGTGCTGGTCATTCTCTCTAGTGCCTGAATATTTTTCTCGCTGCTGGGTTGGCTCCTGGCAGCAACCACCACTCCTGTCCACTTCTTTCAGCCAAAGCCAGAAGTCACCCCTCATCTCCCCACATAACTCCCTGTGTTTGTACTCACATTCCCCTCTGCTATGAGAGACAGTGAGAACAACTCCAAAGCTGCCCTAAGCTCACTGACATAGCACATCAGCCCTCCTGTAGAGAACTGGACCTCGGGAGAAGGTCAGGAGTAGCTGACCCCAGAAAGCTATGTGGGCAGAGCTACTCGGCTCCTGTGCCATCTTGAAACAGCCAGACTTACAGTGAAAGACTTCCCAGGCATGACGCCTGGTTCTGTAAGGACAGCAACTTGGGGTACAGGGACGGGACATTCAATATCTCTTAGATTTTCACTCCAGACTCAATGGAAAGGTAGGAGGGTTTGTCAATTAGTTTTCAAAAGACTCACCTACAAAGTGCCAAGAGAGGCCAATCAGGAAGAGGGTCTACAGATTGTCCCTGTTCAGTCCCCACAACAGTGTGGTGAAACCCAGACTGCTGTGACTGCAGAGGGGACCTCAATCCCCATAACACTTGACTCTTACCCCTCTGTCCTGCCAACTGGAACCTTGCTTCTGCACAAACACCCATACACATATATCGCTGCCATTCCCTTCATTTTATTAAAGACAAGGCAGTCAAAAAGGACCCTAACAGAAAATAGGAAATGCCCGATAAAAGCTCTTCTGAGAGGAATAGAAATGACTATCGTAGCATCGTGATCAAATAGGAAAGACATGTCTTAGATGCACTTCCTATATAGTTGAGTATTTCCTCGGCTTGAAGAGCCTTCTATGGACCCCTCCACTTTGACCCTAATGTGTCCAATACACGAACATCACTTCCATGGGCATGCTCTCCTGACCTTCAAAGTACAGCTCCATTCTCCTAGCATTACCCCAGTAGCAACCTGAACTCTTGACTCAACAGACACATGTTTGTGAATAACTTTAGTTTGTCTCTCTCTTCCTGAATTGTTAGATGCTTAATGGCAAAAACTGTATCTGTCATTTTCATAATTGCCTTGATGTTTATCTTAGGGACTGGCCTATGCATGTGCTTGGTAATATTTCTTACATGAGCTAAGAAACTCCAATTATTACAAAAAGCTTACTCAACCATGCAGCAAACACAAAGCCAAAATATAGCAAATACTGATCAACCACTCTAAAATAGACGAAACGTAGAGAAGTTGAAATTAGTGAGAGAACAAGTAATACAGAAAAAGTCTAGACAAAAATTTTGTTTGTTTGTTTGAAGAGTCAGTTCTTTGAATACACCAAGAAAATGGGCTGATATCTGGCAGGGTCTCATGTATTTATTTTCCTTTCATTGACAAGTAATTGACATATAACATTGTATTAGCTTCAGGTGTCCAACCTACGTATATATTGTGAAATGATCACCACAGTAAATTGAATTAATATCTGTTGCTAGGCAGTTACGATTTTATTTTCTTGTGCTGAGATCTGCTCTCATAGCAACTTTTGAAGATACAATACAATATTGTTAACTATAGTTATGTTGTACACTCCATCTCAAGAACTTATTTATCTTGTAACGGGACATTTGTACCTTTTGACCCCCTTCGCCCATTTTGCCCATCCCCAGCCCCTGCTTCTAGCAACCAGCCATGTGTTCTCTGTATCTATGAGTTCATTCCTTCTTAAGTCCCACTTATAAATGAGATCATACGGTATCCGTCATTCTTTGACTTCTTTCACTTAATATAACGCCCTCGAGTTTTATTCATGTTGTTGGAAATGGCAGGATTTCCTTCTTTTTTGTATGGCTGAATAACATTCCATTGTATATACATATACATGCAGTCCCACATTTTCTTTATCCATTTATCTGTCGATGGGTATTTAGGTTGTTTCCATGTCTTGCCTATTGTGAATAATGCTACAATGAACATGGGTGTGCAGATATCTTTTTGAGATAGAAATTTTGTTTCCTTTGGCTAAATGCCCAGAAGTGGAATTGCTGGATAATATGGTAGTTTTGTTTTTAATTTTTTTTTGAGGAATTCCCATACTCTTTTCCATAGTCGCTGTAACAATTTACATTCCCACCAACAGTGCACGATGGTTCTCTTTTCTTCTCATCCTCAGCAACGCTTATTTTCTTGGGTTTTTAAAATAATCGCCATTCTAACAGGGTGTGAGATATTTCATTTTTAAGGGATAAATAGTGCAAATAAATATCTTCTTACTAAGCAAATGAGCCAAAGACACGAACAGGTCATTGCTCCAAGGTAACACAAATAGCGGTGCAAAAATGAAAGAAAAAAATCCAATTGTACTTATTACTAAATCAAGATGCTTTTTGTAAGCTCGTTGACTAAAGACATAACAGCTAATATTCTGTAGTAGTAGGCATGAATAGAAACTGGTGTTCTTATACCCTGTTGTAGTTGTAAAAATAACTGCATGCTTTCTTATTTTATTCATTCATTTGGAAGGTATGTTGAGCACCTAATCTGTCCCACATGCAGTGCTAGGAGGACTCAGGGATGCAATAGTGAAGAGGATGTTGTCTTGTGCTCACGGAGCATTCAGTGCATTGAAAGAAGCTCACAAACAAAAAAATTATACTTCAGTAGAGTGAATGCCCCTCTGGGAGAACTACAGAGGCTACCGAGGCCCAACTGGGCACACCCAACACAGGCTTTCCTCAGGGAAGTCACATATAAATTTACATCCATAGGATGAGAAGGAATTTGCAACACCCAAGTGATGGGAAGGGAAAACAATGGCAGGAGGGGGTTTTGTGACTGGGGAACTTCTATGTGAAGCCCCACCCAGGCATGTGAGACTATAAAATGTTTCTGAAAATCTAAAAAAGGAGATAGGAAATAGATGTTAGGATGGGCGAGAGTCCAGAACATCAGAAAAGAGAAGACAAACAACCTGCTGAAGATAGTCAGTGTCCTCAAAGATGCAAGTAAGTTTAATCACAGGAAGACCCAACACACTTAGAAGGAACTTTGCTACAAGATAGGCTTCTTTTGAGTTAGCACAGTCCTTCCTCTCTTTTCTAATTGCTAATCAGAGGTCTAAAACATCTCTCCTTATCTCTTAATTTGTTTCACCATGACCGGTTTGGAGCCCTTTAACTATATTAACCATTTTCCTGTGTCTAAACTATTTCATGTTTCCCCTTATCAGCAACCTATTTGAAATATTTTTAAAAATCTTACGACTTTTTAAGTGTCTTTGCTTATATATCTATTTAACACTGACCTACTGAACTTTGGCTGCATGGCCATATTGTGCTGGGTACTGATTACACATTAGGAAATTAGACAAGAATGTCCCCTGGCCTCACGAAGTTTACTGATAAACTCATAGCACAACAAAAAGGGCAATGAACAAATGATCCTTTAAATACAAATTACACATTTGGGTACAATAATGACAGAAATGACTTGGTTATAGTGATAAAGAATGGTGGAGGAGATTAGCTAAGATAACATGCTCAGGAAAGAATTCTGTGAAAAGGTGAAATTGAAGCTGGTACTTAAAGGATTAGGTTGGCAAAGAACAGATGGAACACGATTCCAGGTAGAAAAAAAACCCCAGCACATCTGAAGGCCAGAGTTAATTAAGTGGATTTGTGGTTGACTTTACTGGCATTACAGGTGAGCTGGGCAACATGTAACATCCAACTCTTTTCTGGTCTGTCTCCATAACCGAAGGAGCACAGGCTAAATATTTTATTTATCAGCCTTTCAGCCCTGTTCTGGTCAAGGGAAGTTAGGAAAGGCCTACTTTTCCCTTCTTGCATTCTTTTCTGCAGAACATAAAATAATACCTATGAACGTGGAAGGAATAGCAGGGGCCATTGCAGCTCCCATGGTGACAAGCATGAAAAGGGTGAAAAGAATCACAGAAATGTGGAGCTTGATATCTTCAAACCAATGAGCAAATATCAACAACCATCTACTTAGCTCTGTGCTTCTCCCCTCCCCCAGCTTTATCGGGATATAACTGATGTATGAGTAGCTTTGTGTAAATTTAAGGTGTCCAATATGTTGATTTGCACATAGATTTTGCAAAATGATTCCCCCATAACATTAGCTAACACCTCCCTTGTGTCATATAATGCTTTTTGTGTACATGGGGAGAACATTTAAGATCTACTCTCCTAGCAACTGTCTAGTATGTAATACAGTATTATCAACTATAACCACCGAACTATATATTAGATTTCCAGAACTCATTCATTTATCATTGGAAGTCGACACATTCTGACTGACATCTCTTTATCATCCCCCACCCCACCTCAGCTCCTGATAACTACCACCCTGCTCTCCATTTCTACAAATTTGGCTTTTTTTTAAGATTCCACATGTAAGTCCTATCAGATAGTATGTCCTTCTCTGACTTGTTTCACTCAGCGTAATGTCCTTAATCCACCCATATGGGTTGTCCGGAAAGGATCCAGCCATATCCTATGACAAATAGAGGCATTTAGGGCTGCAGTTTGTCTGGACAGCCCTTGTGTATATACATGCCACATCTTCTTTATTGATCATCCATCTACAGACACTTGAGTTGTTTCCATATCTTTGCTACTGTGAATAATGCTGCTGTGAACATGGGCATGCTCATAATGGAAATTTCTGTTTCCATTTCTTTTGGATAAATAGCCAGAAGTGGGATGGCCAGACCATATGGCAGTTCTATTTTTTAATTTTTTGAGACCACTGTATTTCTTGGAGTGTAGAATAAATCCCTATTTCTTTTAGCCACTGTCTTGCAGTTTTGTGGGTTATTTTTGTTGTTGTTGTGTTGCTTTGTTTTGTGTTGCTCAAAGCATCCCTAATTGATATAAATCTCCAAGTTTTTATTTCCTCTTATGTCCCATTGTGTGCCTGGTACTCATGTGGGGCAATACAGACAATGGGTGGGGAGATTACTAGGTTATGAGAATAATCCTATCTCATTGCTACAGTGCTTAGATCAAGAATGAGAACTTAATTCTGACCCGAACAATTAGAACATGGATACCAGCACTTCACTGGGATCTTGGCAATTACAGTGGGAATAAGACTATAGTTTTTGGTCTTGAAGCTTGCAACCTTTGGTGTTTTCTATTGCACACACACACACACACACACACACACATACACACACACACAAATTTAAGTTAGTGTTGAGTTAAGTTACTTGATTAAGAAACCATGATAGACTTGCTAGTTCTGGGAAAGATGGTCGTGTAGGTAAACACTGTGCTCACCTCATCCCTGCACACATTAAAATGACAACTAAATTATAGAACAACCAATCTGGAGAACCACCTGAAGATTAGTGGAATGGAAGTCTTATCACTAAGGACACATGGAAAAAGCCACACATAGACTGGGAAGAGGGGCTGAGATATAAAATGTGCTGGTGCCCCAGCCACATGTGGTGGCTGAGGATCAGGAGGGACACCTCAGCTGAAGAGGTCACCCCAGAGGAGCAAGGGGTCCCAGCCCCATACTGGGGTCCTCAGCCCAGAGCAGCAGTCCTAGGAAGAGAAGCTCCCACATCTGGTTGTGAAAATCAGAAAGGATTCCACCCAGGGGAGATGGAAGGCTGCAGGAAACCCAGAAATCCTCTTAAAGGGCCCACGCACAGACTTACTCACTTGAAGGCACTCACCCTGGACTCTGGCAGAGGGACAGCATCTCAAGAGGCATCAGAGACATACAGGGGGAGACTGAGCTGTGTGCCTTTAGGATGAGGGCTGGAGAGACAGCCACCATTGTCCCTGTGTTGAGCCCGCCTTCTAGTGCAGCCTATGGGCTGGCGCCATCTTTCCTGTGTTAAGCCCTTCTCCATGTGGCCAAATCTGAATCTGCATTGTCCTGATGAGCTTCGATCAGTCGCTCCACCCCATGACTCCCTGAGCCCCTGCCACATCCATTTTGCACACCATGGGAAGCTCTTTCAGCAGCAAACAGCTGGTCTGGGCCCTCGTGCCACCTGAGGCACATTCAGCGGCAGGGCCATGCAGCAGTCTTTCATGGTCAACTCTCAGGGGTCTCTGGGCCCAAGGCAGGCAGACACTTGCCTTGGTGTGCTCTGTGCCTGTTGCTGAGTGGTCCCAGGATCAGCACTGGTGCCAAACTTGAATCTGCATTAACGTGGTGCACACCACTCACC
This sequence comes from Lyroderma lyra, assembly GCA_004026885.1. NCBI lineage: Eukaryota > Metazoa > Chordata > Mammalia > Chiroptera > Megadermatidae > Lyroderma > Lyroderma lyra. Next base: position 226,795 of record PVJL010001676.1, on the reverse strand, counting down.
CAACCCTGGGGACTTCCGGGGACCCCGCCTCATCCTAATCCAACACGTGTACCACCCAAGGCTCTTTTTGAGGCATGGGAAACAAAAGAGAAAATAAACAAATAGGACTACATGAACTAAAAAGGTTTTGCATAGCAAAGGAAACCATCAACAAAACAAAACGGCCACCTACTGAATGAGAGAAGATAATAGTCAGTGATATATATCTGACAATAGTCAGTGATATATCCAAAATTTCTTAAGAACTCACACAACACCAAAACACACACACACACACACACACACACACACACACAAAACAAACAACAACAAAAAAAAAAACCAACAACACCAAACAACCCAATTAAAAAATGGGCAGAGGACCTGGACATTTTTCTAAAGAAGACATACAGATGGACAATAGACATAGCAAAAGATGCTCAATGTCACTAACCATCAGAGTAATGCAAATTAAAACCACAAGGTATCACCTCACACCTTTCAGAATGGTTATTATTAATAAATTAACAAACAACACGTGTTGGCAAGAATGTGGACAAACAAGAACCCTTGTGCACTGTTGGTGGGGTGGCAAATTGGGGCAGACACTGTGGAAAACAGTGTGGAGTTTCCTCAGAAAGTTAAACACGGAACTGCCTTATGACCTAGAAATTCTACTTCTAGGTATTTAGCTGAAGAAATCCAAAACACTAATTCGAAAAAATATATGCACCCCTATGTTCACCGCGGCATTATTTACAATAGCCAAGATATGGAAGCAACCTATGTGCCCATCAATAGGCAATTGGATAAGGGAGATGTGGTCCATTTATATGAGGGCTGTCTAGAAAGTATTCTATCCAGCCATGAATTACACAATTAAAAATAGAGGCATTTATGGCTGGATGTTTTTCAGACAGCCCTCATACAATGGAGAATGAAATCTTACCATTTGTGACAACATGGATGGACCTGGAGGGCATTATGCTTAGGTGGAATAAGTCAGAGAGAGAGACAAATGTCATATGATTTCATGTATATGTGGAATCTACATTACAACATAAATGAACAAACAGAACATAAACAAACTCATAGATATAGAGGGCCAAGTGATGGTTGCCAGATGTGAGGGGTGTTAGGTGTCTGAGTGGAAAAGGTGAAAGGATTAAGAAGTACAAATAGGTAGTTAAAAAACAGGCACAAGGATGTGAAATTCAGTATGGGGCATCTAGTCAATACTATTATAATAACTATGTATGATGCCAGGTGGGTACCAGACTAATCAGGGAGATTATTTCATAAATTATGGGGATGTCTGACCACTATGCCACACACCTAGGACTAATATAAAATAATATTGTACATTAACTGTAAAAAAGTAATTAAAAAAAACATATCAAAATGTTGGACTCTCTTTATTCCATATTTGCAAAGAGTGGGAGGAAAAGGAGATCCTTGGAAATACTAGAGCCTAGAAACAGTTTGGAAATGTCTAGAGCCTAGAAAAAGATGAACCGACTGTACCTGAGTTATGTTTTGGTTGCAAGAAAGAGAATGAAAGAAGGAAAGAAAGAAAGAAAATAGAAAAAAAAAAAGATATAGAAATCCCCCTGAAACACTGTTTGTGGGTAGGGAGGTAGGACTATTTCAGAACTTACACATGAGTTATCAGAAAAGGACAGCCAAGTTAAACAGATTTTCTCAAATGATGTTTTAAAAATTTAACTCATCTGAATGTCAATTACACACACACACACACACACACACACACACACACATATTTACATATATATGTGAATATATATATGTATGTGTATAAATATATATAGAGAGAGGGGGGGGCAGGGAGTCACAGGATGCAGAGCACAGGGAATACGATCAATGGCATTGTACGAGCTATTTAAGGTATCAGATGGGAAATAGACCTGTTGGGATTATCACTATAGAAGGTCTGTAAATGTCTAAGCATCATGTTCTCTTGTACATGTACACCTAAATTAATTAATTAATTAACTAACTCATTTGGGATCAAAATTTGATTTCACAAGTGCAAATTACCTCTGTGCCTTGAAACCAATTTCCCTGAAAAAGAGGATTAACTCACATAGCACTTTGAAGTGTTTATGAGACATGGACCTTTTAGATGTCTATGGCCTATACGATGCATTTACAAATACAAATGATTTCATTGACAAACAGCTAGCCTATCAAAGTAAGTCTTTAGATTCAAAATACATTCTACTTTTGGACACTTTTTGAAGATGGACACTGTTTGAAAAAATGAACATTTTTATGTTTGTAGAAACAAATTCCTACAAACCTATAAATCTGTTCTTGAGTCTATGATGAAAAGCTTTTCTCGAGAAAACATTTAGCTCGAGGTCATCACATGGGGCTCAGGGTGATGTGGATTTGATAAAAGCAGAGCTGCAAGTTGACGTGAATTATGTGTTTGACTGTACTCAGTTTTGTAAGTACATGAAAGTAATGACGTATGTCATGAAAGCTACAGGCATTGTAGGAAACTATTTCTGGAAAAGGAAACAGAAGGAGAAAATTAACCCATGGATCATGGGACAGAAAGAATGCTGTCATTGTTGTTTTAAAGTTCAGTATATTCATATCCTACATGTCTTTGAATTTATATTCTCCTGAGATTCTTAATTTATGCATCTTAAGAATAACTAAAATATAGCCTATAATATTTAAACATGCAGTCAAGAATTGAATTGCTGTGTCAGAGAATTGAAACGTAAAGCCTTGTTATATTTTCTCACACATGTTACCTGCTTATTAGTCCAATTGTTAATCACAACAAATTGGCACTGTTAATTTTTGTTTTGTTTATAAATATCATTTATGTAACACAAAAGTACCTGAGCAAAATAATACACAATTGTAAGTAAGCACCTATTTTGCATATGCTACGTAAATATATAATTATTTGTTATATATTATGTAATTATGATTTAGTATGCATGATATTACTATCCCTGGGTTGACTCTCTACAAAGTTGTTCCCCTTATACATAGACAAATTGATTCAAAAATTTATATTGATCAGCAAAGGAACTAGAATAGCTAAAATAATTTTGTAAAAAGTGAATAAAGCTGAAGAAATTGTTCTACCCAATTTTAAAACTTACTATATGGTAAGTAGTCAGTGTGGAATTTGGCAGCGATAGATAAATGACACAGAGATCACTGGAGCAGAACTCAGAAATAGACTCGCCATGGTACAGCCAACTGAACTCTGATAAGGTGCAGAAGCAATTCAACGAAAGAAGGATAATCTGTTTTTTTTCTTCAAATAATTTAAAATATTTTTCAATTACATTTGCCATATATTAGTTACAGGTGTACAACATAGTGATTAGACATTTCTATAACTTTCAAGGTGGTCATCCTGATAAATCTGGTACCCATCTGTCATGATACATAGTTATGACAATATTATTGACTATATTCAGAAGGGTAATCTTTTTTGTTCAAATAATTAAAAAAATTTCAATTACATTTAACATATGTCATATTAGATTCAGATGACCAACATAGTGATTAGAGATTTATACAACTTACAAGGTGATCACCCTGATGAATGTAGTACCCATCTGTCACTATACATAGTTATGACAATATTGTTGACTATATACATAAGGATATCGTTTCAACAAATGATGTTGTAACAATAAGGCATTCATATAGAACAAAAAGGAAACCAAATCCCAAGAACCTCCACATAAACCTGACCCCTTATACGACACTTAATTTAAAATTAATTATAAATCTAAATGTAACATGGAAATCTCTAAAACTTTTAGAAAACAGGGGGTAAATCTTCATGACCTAGTGTTAGAGAAAGACACCAAAGGCATGACCCACAAAAGCAAGAACTGATTAATGGAACCTGGTCAAAATTAAAAACTTATGTTCTCTGAAAGACGTTGTTGAGAGACTAAAAAGAAAACAAAAAACAAAACAAACAAACGAAACCAAGCTACAGACAGAGGGAAAGTATCTGTGGACCACATATCCTCAACAGCACTTGTATTCAGAATACATAAAGAACTCTCTACACTCATTATGAAAACAAATTATCCAATTAGAAAATGGTCAAATATTGGAACAGATATTTAACCAAACTGGATATATGGATGGCAAATCAGCACATTGAAAGATGATCAATCCTATCGGCCGTTAGGGAAATGCAGATGAAAGCCACAATTAGATATATCTATATGCACGTTAGAATGACTGAATGAAAACGTGCCGTCAAGATCCCAGAGAGCACGAGGAGCAGCCAGGACTCTCACACGTTGCTGCTGGGAATGTGAGTTGCTAGTGGTGCAGCACTTTCTTACGAAGTTAAACATAGGAGGTCGGACAATTCATTTCACAAACTCATCCTAGAAAAAGTGCTACACACCTCATGGCTGAGTATCACTGTGGTCACCTTCGAAGGACTCCCCTTGGGACACTAGGCACTGACGCCAATGCCTCGTCCACCCTTCAAAGCAATTTTGGAACTCTTTCTCTGGAGTAGCCATCAGAGCTGTCATTGTCCCTAAAATCTGACAATTAAGTTCACGAATTTGCCACTGTGCACTTATGTTGGCAGCACAGTGTCATAACCTTGGCAAGGTCATAAGTTCATGAACTTAATTGCCAGATTTGGGGGATGACAACAGTTCTGATATGTGCCCTCTCATTCATTTATTGATCCATCCATAAATAAAACATTGACTGAACATGTATGATGTGCCAGTCCTTACTCTGGGGACACAGGTTATAGCAATGAATGAAGCCAACAATGTCTCTGTCTAGATGGACCACCTAGTCTAATGGAAGGGGCTAGACAACACAAATGAAGAGAATGTAAGACATTTTCAGGTGACAGATCATGATGTAGAATAAGGAATTAAGATGGTCAGGAGAGGCCTCTCTGAGGAGATGGGTCTTGGGCAGATGTGTGAAGGGAACGAGCCATGAAGAGTTGTTGGTGAAGGTGGAGAGTATTCTTGGCAGAGGGCATGGTACCTGCAAATGCCCAGGCGCTGGGACTGGACCCAAAGTCTACTCTGTGGACTGGACTGGGTAGGGGAGACAATGTGGCAGCGAGCTGGGTGGGATCAGATCCCACTGCCCAGAGCACACAGCTCGTTCAGAAATTACCTCACATGACCACCACCTCCCGCTTTTCCTTCTATTGCTTGCTTGTTGTAAGGAATGTAGTACTTATTTCTTAACCTAGACCGAAGCCAATGTGCCGTTGATATTACTCTGTCCACCCCTTTCTACCTTTCATTGTCCAACTTCCTTCAGTGCATTTGGAGGCTGTGTCTTATGAGTAGCTCTGCTGAGGCTTGAGGGGTCCAGTGGAGCTGGTGTCCATCCTGATCCTCATTCTCAGAAGTCCCAGCAGGTCAAGTGGAACCTCAACCCCCAAACACTCCCCACCAGATCAAGAAGAAATTGAGGCTCTCATGACAGTTAGGAAGGGGTGTGGCTGAACTCTCCTGCCACCTTGTGACGGATTCCATTTCTCCCTTCCCATCAGAGGGATGATTCTCCAAAGTTCTTCGAATAGCAGTGCAGTTTTCAGGAGAGGTCCTTGCCAGGATAGAAGCCACAGAGAACGGCTCTGAGTAGAGCTCATCCCACATGGACGGATGTACTTGGTAATGACATGGAGGCTGGACTGTGGGGAAAAGACTTTGGGGGATCCAGTGTCTTCTGTGAGGGCCGGAGAGGCAAGGAGAGCAATGAGCCAAGGCCAGGTGTGGGGAAGAAGAACTAAGGGGTGAAACAGCAGATGTCCCCTCTGCACCATGTACCCCTGGAACTCCGTTATTGTCCATCTCTTCTCCATGACTCATGTTCAAATGCCTGTAAGCACACACATGGTCTCCTGTTAGGGAATGACCTCCCTCCCCTTCCCGACAGGGACACATGCCACCTGTCCTCGTTGTCCTCAAGCCTATCCCTAGTTTGTGAGGAACCCTAGGCTGTCCAAGGAACCCATCAATGCTTGGCCCTTGCACTGTTCAAGATGGACACCTAGACTCAGCCTCTCTGCTTTTCTTGCTTTGAATGATCAGTACGATTCTCCTATCACACATCTCACCTCCTAGGAGATCAGCACCCTTCCTGCAGCCCACCCTGCTGTAGTTCCCATCGCTCCCTCTGCACGTCGTGTGTATGTGCCCTGAATGCACTGAGCGCCTCCCCACCCGGGGTCACGGTGGCCCTGTCCTCCACACACGTCCCATTCAGGGCTATGCTAAGTGCTTCACAACGCAGGGCACAAACGTGCAACTCCAGATCTGATGGCCAAGAGCGCTAAAGTCATCCAAAGTGTCCTTTTAAAATAAAGCAGACACAGAATCTTCATGACTCTTGGTCAAGTTACTGTCACCTTTATTCTTTAATCCTGTCTAATCATGAAAATTAATGCATACTTTGGGAGAAAATTTTAATATAAATCATGAATTCCCCCCCCCAAAAAAAATCCCATCATTTCGGGTGCAAGCAGCATCACTGTAGTAGTGTCTTGAATTCTATCACACAATGACAAACCTTTTTATTTATTTCTTTTTTTGAGATTCTTGGAGTAAGGGGTTTGAAAAGGACCTCCAATTCTATGTCAGAAGCCAAAAGTTCCACCCTAGGCATAAGAACAATATGAATAACTTACAAAACACATCAGTGAGCTGAAGATACAGAGAAACCTAAATAAATACCAGAAATGGCAAGCCCTTCAAGGAGAAAATCGTTCCATTGCTGTTTTTAATCTCTGGGGGTAAAACGGAAGTCAGGATCAAACTCCCCATGGGTGGCTGTGAGGAGAAACAACACAAACTATTACCAAATGCTTGTTTTCTGTAACTTGTCGGGTGTGAGTACTTCAATTCTGAGCCCACTAAAAGAGGTCTAAACCCACCTGCCAAATCTCTCTTCAAGGCTCCCATGGGTGGTGTGCGAGTAGCACGCCAACAGGCAAGAGCAGGGTAGGGAGACGAGATGATCATGAACGTCCCTGAGTGTGATGGAGTGCCTCTCGGCGGGGGGGGGGGGGTGGTGGGACAGGAGAACTGAGATAACCCCTGAGATGCACAGAGCAAGGCAGCAGCCAGCAGCAGGCTGTGAGCAGGGAAAGAGAACTCAGCCATTCCCCCCAAGGTATGCACATGTCTTCATGGGCGAGGCTGCTCTGTGACCTGAGAGAAAATGAGGCAGAGATTTGGGGATAAGAAAAGACCTCCTGTGGCTCGAAGATGCAGAAGTAGAGCTGGAAAGCAAAGAAAACTTTTTAGGGAACCAAAAAACTGGATTAAAAAAAAAAGAGAATGAGAGGTAGAGGGTGAGTTATAGGGAAGAGAGAGAGTCAGACGGAGAGAGATACACAGAAGAAGGGAGGGAGAGGGACGGGGGAGGGAGGGAGGGAGAGAGAGAGAGTCTCACTGGTCTTAGAGTTGACTCTCTGCCAAAAGAAAAGAATGTCTTTATTTCACCCTCAAAATATACATACATGAAGCCATCACGAGGGAAGAGAATCTAACTATAGCAACAAAAGAATGCCAGATCCAACTTAACTACATATTAGGTTATTAAAACCTTTAAATCCCACATCTGAGTGGTCTGACAGAGGAAGATTTCACCTCTGTTTTCTGGGACTAACTATTACATACTTCAGACTTTATTTACACACGTTGTTTCACATACAATAAAACAATTAAGAAATGAGGTAGAAGCAAAAAAATGTGACCCATGGACAAAAAAAGAAAACACACGCACTAGAAGACTCAAAGATTATCCAGATGGTTAAGGTGGCAATGAACACCTTTACTTAACCATAATATAGTAAAGCATGTAAGTAAAAAGGTGGATAACATACATGAACAAATGAGAGTTCAGCAAAAAAGACAGAGAATTATTAAAAAGTACGAGTAGAGGTGTTATAAGAGAAAAATGCAATAACAAAATGAGTAATTCATCCAGTGGGCTTAATAGCAGGCTGAATGCAATAGCAGAAAGAAGGGTCAGCCAACGTGAAGGTAGGTTAGTGAAATGCATCAAATCTGAAAAATTGAAAGACCATTCAAGACCTGCAGGGCAAGCACACAATGCAACCTGAAAATGATGTATTATAGAACTGTACAACTGAAACCTATATAATTTTACTAACCAATGTCACCCCAACAAACAAAAAAATTTTTTTCAGAAAAAGCATCAAAGAAAGCAACATAAAAATAATGTAATGTGTAATTGGAGATCCAGAATGACAGGAGAGAGAATAATACAGAAAATTTGTTTGAAAAGATAATGGCTGAGGGATTTATAAAAATGGTGAAATGTATTAACCTCTATGTCCAATAAGCTCAGTGAACATGAATGAGAATAGATAAAAGAAACTCACAGCTATGCCTATTGTCATGCAACTGTAAGAAACAAAAGATAAAATCTTAGAAGTAGCTGCGTGGGGGAAAACATTATATACAGAACAACAATAAAATCACACTTTGGTGGTTTTCATGTTTCACATGTGAGTGGAATCGTGTGGTTGTTGGTTTTTTGTGTGTCTTATTTCACTTAGCCTGACGATCTGCCCATTTTTCAATTGAGTTTTTTTGTTTTAGTTTTTGTTTTTAGTCTATTTTGATAGTTTCTTTATTCTGTTCTTTAGATTCCACATATAAGTGAGATCATATGGTACTTGTCTTCACAGAGGATGTAATGTAGAATTGTGCACCTGGAAGCTATGTAATTTCTACTGATCAATGTCACCCCAATAAATTTAACAATGAACAAATTACGCCTTATTGTCCAAATTTAATGGCTTATTATCTTTAAAGTGCTGAAAAGAAAAATTAAATTGTTCATCCACAATTTTCTATCCACCAAAAATACGTTTCAAGAATGAAGGTGAGAGCCAAGAATATGCAGTCTCTTCAATAAACAGTGTTAGGAATACCAGTCCCATGTTTTTACACTGAGCTGGACCACGATCTTCTGCCATATACAAAAATCCATTCAAAATGGATTAAAGACTTTAAACCATAAAACTCTTAGAGGAAAACATAGGGGAAAAGCTCTCTGTCATTTGTACTGCAGTACCGTTTCGGATTTGACACCAAATGCAAAGGACATAAAAGCTGAAATAAACGCCAAGGAAACCATCAACACAATGAAAAGGCAACTTATGGAATGGGAGACATGGATTTGCAAAGCATGTGTCTAATCAGGAGTTAATATCTAAAATATATCAAGAACTCATGCAACTCAATAGCAAAAGAAAAAAACAACCCAAACAATCAAATTAAGACATAAGCATGTGGACTGAATACACGTTTTTTCCGAAGAAGGCACACAAATGGCCAAGGGTACATGAGAAGGTTTTCAACATCGCTACACATCAGGAAAATGCAAATCAAAACCACCATGAGAGAGAACTTTATACATGTCAAAATGGATATTAGCAAAAAGACAACAATTGTTGGTGAGGATGTGGAGAAAAGGGAACCCTCATGCACGGTTGGTGGGAATATACATTGGTGCAGTCACAGTATGGAGATTCCTCAAAATAAAATAAAAATAAAAACAGAACTACCTTATGACCCAGCAATTCCACTTCTGGGTATATATCCAAAGGAAACAAAAATCACTATCCCCAAAGTCTATCTGCACCCCATGTTTATTGCATTATTTACAGTAGCCAAAACATGGAAACAACTACGTGTCCATCAATGAGTGGATTTTTTAATTATACATACATAGGGATGTCAGCCATGAAAAAGAGAAGGAAATCCTGTCATTTGTGATAGCATGGACGGGCCATTATGCTAAGTGAGAGATGAGAGAAAGGCAAATACTGGATGATCTCAGTTAGATGTAGAATCGAAAAGAAACCAGCACATGGATACAGAAAACAGATGGGTCATTGCTGGGGGCAGAGTGTGAGGGGTGGGCAACCTGGGGGAAGGTGATAAAAAATCAAAGAATGGAAGTTAAACAAAGTCATTTCAGACAATAGCTGAGGAGCTCCGTCTCCTGCAAACACACTACGAGAAGTACAAATGAGGGGTTCCCTGGTGGCGTAGTGGCTAGGCTTCGGCACTCTGAACACCACAGTCTGGGTTCGATTCCCAGCCAGGAAACCACCGCCCCCCAAAAAAGGAACCACAAAGGCAAGTTCATCAGGCTGAAGGATTGATACTAGATTGACTCTTGATATGCAGGGAGGAAAGAAAGGAACTAGAAAATGTGTGTGTGTGATTTAAAAGTATATCTAATAAAAAGGTATCATATAAAGGGACTTTATTTTAATAAACATACGTACATGCATGTTTATAATAGTTTAATACACAGCATTTAATAGAAAAATCATACATACAAATATTCATATATTTCAAATTATACACTCACATACACTCACATACATACATATATAATAATACTCATAAACATCCCAAATGTGAATTGACTGAAAAAAGGCACGTCATGCCTTATTTGATAAAAAGAATGTTCTATGTCTAGTTTGGCAAGACTTGGTGAAAAAGCTCATTAAACAGATCTATGCATTCCATCGTGTTAATTATATCCAAAAAAATTTTTTTAAAAAAAGCTTCTTGGCAGTGCTGGTGTGATGGCTCAGAACAATATGCAGATGAGGCTTTTCTTCCAGGCTGCTGCCCACAGCCAGACCTGCGAGTGCCCATGACCAACCTCGGCCTCAATTTCTCAATGTGTAAAATGGGGTCAAACAGTTGTAGGCATGGTGAGGCATATACCAGAGCTGTCAGGGAAACAATCCAACCATCAGGGCCTCTATTTCTCATGTCACATGGCTGGGTACTTTCTGGACAGCCCAAGTACAGTGTGTATGAAAAGCTTTTACGGAGGTATTTGATAATCGCCGCTCAATAAATAGTAGCTACACCCTTTTAATAAACTCCTTGCAAGTCTTCTTTCAAACGCCCTGTACTTCTAAGCTATGCTTTTTTTTTTTCTTTTTCTGCTCAGTCTATTTAGGGAACATCCATGAATCTCCACATTTGTGTTTGTTTTGCTTCCCCACAGACACATCACACCCTGCATGCTCAAAGCAAAGAGTAGTTAGTTATTTGCTTCAACTGGGACCAATATGAGTTTTAAACAGTGCAAACAGTAACACTTCATTACACTAAAAATACTATAGTGCTGTCCTGATGTGTCTAAAAGATCTGCTGTCAGCTTTTCTCAGTAGCCCTATCCATCCATTCCCTAGAGGTGGTATGCATACCCCCAGGGGTATACATGCTGGGCCCTTTGGGGGTACGCAAAAAATAATCAATAATGGTGTAAAAACAAGGAAAATAAAACAAAATGCAAAACGTTAGTTACAGAACAATGCATGTTAAGTTCGAATCACTGTTCATGGAGACACTTCAAAATTTGCTCACAGTAGTGAATGATGATGGGTGAGGGGATGGCTATGAACCCTGCCCCCCCCAAACCCCTCTTCTACCAATCATGATGCACAGTTCCAGAACAATCCATTTGCAATGTTTCTAGATCGTCCCCAAATATATAAATACATCCATAGCCAAACTGTTTGATCATTTTAGTTATTGACTAAGCAAAAGTAAATGCATTGTCTTTAATTGTGATTCTTTTCAAGTAGTTTTTTTTATTTAACGTTTAATTAAATAAATATTGATCACTATTATCAATATTTAACTGTTACAAATATTGTAAAATTACATCTGTGATTTGTACTTTTACTGTAGTAACTTGTCTCTCCTAACTTATGACTGTATTTCCACTCTTTTACATTAAGATAGACAAGGAACAAAAGTGTCAGTATTGAAAAACAGCTGTTTCAAAAGCAAGGGGTATGATTTATAGAAATGGGCTTAAAAGGGGTGCACAAGTGAGAAAAGGTTGGGAACTGCTGCCCTGCACATAGCACAGAGTTAGGCTTACACCAAATCCTTAATAAAAAGCATTTCATAAATAAATACTTTTGGACTTTGTGAAAATCGTCGCTGATTATTTCTCTCCCTTATGAATATGTATACCACGTCTGACAGCCCTAGAAGGATGACTCATCTTACACTTTCATTCACCAGCTCGGTAACGACCACTCAGGATGAGCTGGGTATACACAAGGGGACAGAAAAGGGCTCCAGTCTGCTTGGGCTGGTCCCAGTGACAAACAGGTAAAACTCTTCATACTCCCTCAGTTTCCTAGTCCTACTTGTCCATCCTCAGTTCTCCTTGCCTTCATTTTTTCTGATCACTTGTGCTACCCTTTTTCTTATACATAAGGGCTGTCTGGAAAACAATCCAGCCATAAATGCCCCTAGTTGTCACATTACATGGCTGGATAGTTTCCAGACAGCCCTCGCATTCCTGCAAACAACCAAAAGTCCTTTCTAACCCGAGGACAGGTAGACACCTACAAGCCATGGAAGTTTGCTATACATGGTGCCTTCTGTTTTCTGCTCCCCTTGGATTTTTAGGCTGTTTCGTGGGGAAACAAGGAGAGGAAATTCTAACACTTGGTTCAGAGGTGTGCATAGCCACAGAAAAGTGGGCAAGGAGCTCTGAGAGCAAGATTACACAGGAAGGGTGGGCGGGTGTTGGAGACCTTCTTAAAACTTGCAGTGCTAATTCCCCAGCTTTTGCTGGTAGGAAAGCTGTCGATCTTCACAAAGGCACTGCAGGTCACTTGGCTTGCTGGGTGTATTCAATGGTGGGAGTAGGTCATTTGGGAGTAGCTAGGTGATCGAGTGGCCTGGGCTTGAGAGTGCTGATTGTCTAAAATAGGCAGATGCATTTGCTAGGGGAGAGTAAACCCCGTTCACCCACAATTACTGGCCCCACTAAGAGTCACTGAATAATTGCACCTTGAGCTTCCTTCGCCAGTTCAAGAATGTTGCTAAGTGGGACTTGATTTCTAATGATACCTATAAGGGGTTTTGTTTTTCCCTCCATAATTCCCAAATCTTCCTTTTTGGCTCCTGTATTACCTGCAGGCATCAGCTGGGCCTCCTTTCACATAATGGACTTGGGCAGTGGATACTGTACAGTCTGCTATTTATTGAGCTCCAACATGAGAGAGAACAATGGAGCCCGAGTCGCAGCCATTCATTGTGTCAGATGAGCCACTGCATGGTGCATTAAAGGTTGAATCTGCCATAATCCTGAAAGAGAAATGGTTAGTAGGAGACCTTCTTCTCTTAGGAATTTATACACTTAAATTAGAGGAGGAAAAAAATGGTGCTTTGGTGAAAGTAGAAATGCCATAGGCTGAAAAATGGATTGACTTTCCCAAAACTACCCACAGCCAGTAACTGTCACGAGACAGAGTTGGTGTCAGGAAAACACAAGGGTTATGTGTCTAGAGGTGGCCCCCCTGACGTGCTTTAAACCCCCATCAAACTGACAAGTCTTATATGGACTGATCATTACACCATGGGAAGGACCTGGAGACCACGAAGTACGGTGGTATCGATTCCATAGATGCAGCTTTGTGGGTCCACACAGGAGTGACACGTCACCAGGCACAAGAAAGACCAGGAAGATGGCCCTCGCAACAGCAATCCTGATCTCTCCTCCCTTGTCAGAAAGACCACCGGTATGTCACTCCCAAATTATGCTCTCATTATTTAAGGCAACGATAACCTTGCAAGTGTGCATGTGCTGCCACTGGGACTCAGAAATGACCAAATTTGAGAAGTACCAGCTAAGGGGACCTCAGGAAGAGTGGGGTGTAGCCTCCACCATTCTCTTATGCCCCCTTGTGGCATCTTGCTCTTTTTTTTTCTTTTTTGGTCACTGGATTCTTGCCTTAAGCTGCAAACAGCCTCTCTTAAATATTGGTAGATTCCAGAAACCTGCCCAACTGCAACTCTCATTTCCTTTCAGCATGAAGCTGCATAGTGTTATCAACTACATTTTACGTCTTCTGCTTCATCTTTTAAGAATACATCTAAATTTTAAACCGATTTTGTCCATCGGGAGATGTCCCCCCCCAACCGCAGAATTTGGTATTTTATTCTTTACCTGGTTTTTTGTTCCCCTACATATTAACAGTGAACCTCCTTATTTACACTTTATTATTTCCTAGTGCTTTGAGGGTTTTTTCCCCCCATTTCTTCCCTGTTTGGCAACTGGTGAACAGCACCCAGGAAGGAAGCCTGTTCTGCCATCTGAGCCATTCAACAGGAGTGTCCCCTGTACTAAAACTGCTGCCTTCCACTGGTGTCGGGCACACCTGCATTTCCATGCTTCCTTTCCTTCTGTCTCTGCCTTGTGCCACCCCTTTTCTCTGCATGGGTCTAAAAGCAAAGAGGAAAATGCCCGTATTCTTCAAGACGTATCACATGAGTTTCTCTGCAAACGCTCTTCTTCTGAAACCCCATTCATTCCCAGGGCTCGGCTGTCTCAAGGGGCACCTTACTCGTACCCCAGTTTTCTGGAATCCCGAGCAATTAGACAGGAGTGTCTACAAGGCATGTCTCCTTGGCACTCCCTGAGCGCTGAAAATACCCATGTCTCCATCAATACCCGTCAACCTGCCTTCCTACAGCCCAAGTGCCCACTCTCCCAGGACAAGCGCACACCCCTGCACCCCCTTCACTCTTATACTGAATGACTGTAGCTGCCCGGGAGACCGCCAGCCGTCCGCGCCCGCGTCTGCGCGTGTGTGCGTGCGCGTGTGTGCGCGCCTTTCATCTCCCGCTCCGTTTGGCGGTGTCTGAGCTCAGACCACACCATCTCCCCCCTCATGGATGCCTTCCATGTCCCCGGTGGTCTGTTCCCGCTCCGCACCGCCACAGAGTGATTCCCGAAACACGGATCGGCTCCTGTCACTCTCCCGTGAAAACTCATCCAAGGACAATCTGACCAGGCTGCATTTGGGGACGGGACCGAGGGAGAAGGTATCTTGTGTCGCCAGGATTTCTGGTAGACGCCCCTATTCACTCTCCACTTGTGGTGGTCGGGGGCGGGGAAGGGGCGGGATTGAGCCCCCCTCCCCCCTCCTCCTTACTGCGGAAAGCTGCAGAGCTCAGGGCACTTACTTCCTATTCACCAGTCAGCAGGGAGGGATCCTCTGATCAGCCACGTAGGCATTCTCTTCTCTCTGGAGGAAAAGGCCCAGCAGCTGTCGGAGGAGAAGGCCCACCAGCTGTCAGAGCGAACGGACATGTCGCAGCTAAGTAAGAATCTGGGTGATTCCAGTCCCCCGGCGGAGGCTGCTAAGCCTCCGGTCTATAGCCGCCCTACGGTTCTGATGCGGGCCCCGCCCGCCTCCTCCCGGGCTCCGCCAGTCCCCTGGGATCCACCTCCAATTGATCTGCAGGCTTCACTGGCCGCTTGGCAGGCACCCCAGCCTGCTTGGGAGGGCCCGCAGGGCCAGCCGCCTGCCCCGGTGGCTGCGATGGCCCAGCCTCCAGCCCTGGGGGGCCCGATGGTCCAGGCGCCCCCTCTGGGAGGCCCCATGGGCAAGCCTCCGACTCCCGGGGTCCTGATGATGCATCCTCCCCCTCCGGGAGCCACGATGGCCCAGCCTCCGACTCCGGGAGTCCTGATGATGCATCCCTCGGCTCCCGGGGCCCCCATGGCTCATCCTGCCCCTCCGGGGACCCCGATGGCCCATCCTGCCCCTCCGGGGACCCCGATGGCCCATCCTGCCCCACCGGGGACCCCGATGGCCCATCCTGCCCCTCCGGGGACCCCGATGGTGCATCCTCCCCCTCCGGGGACGCCGATGGCTCATCCTCCCCCTCCGGGGACACCGATGGCTCATCCTCCCCCTCCGGGGACACCGATGGCTCACCCTCCCCCGCCGGGGACACCGATGGCCCAGCCTCCAGCCCCGGGAGTCCTGATGGCCCAGCCTCTGACCCCGGGAGTCCTGATGGTCCAGCCGCCAGCTCCAGGAGCTCCGATGGCCCAGCCTCCACCCCCAGGAGCACTGATGGCCCAGCCTGCACCTCCGGGAGCCCCGATGGCCAAGCCTCCAGGTCCCGGTGTCCTGATGATCCATCCATCGGCTTCGAGAGCTCCGATCAACCAGATCAACCAGCCGGCAGCTTCGGGAGCCCCGATGGCACAGCCGGCAGCCCCACCTGCGCAGCCTATGGCTTCTTGGGCCCCCCAGGCTCAGCCTCTGATTCTGCAGATCCAGTCTCAGGTTATAAGGGCTCCGCCGCAGGTTCCCCAGGGCCCCCAGGCCCCGCCAGCACAGCTGGCCACACCCCCGGGCTGGCAGCCCACCTCGCCCGGCTGGCAGGGCCCTCCACAGGGCTGGCAGGCCTCACCCCTGGCCTGGCAGGCCACCCAGGTGACCTGGCAGGCTCCAACCATTGCCTGGCAGGCACAGCCCCCGGTGCGTCAGGGTCCACCAGCCATTCGCCCTGGCCCACCACCCATCCGCCCTGGCCCCCCGCCGGTCCGCCAGGCGCCGCCGCAGATCCGCCAGGCGCCGCCGCTGATCCGCCAGGCGCCGCCACCCATCCGGCCTGCCCCGCAGGTGCTGACCACTCCACCTCCACTGTGGCAGGCCCTGCCGCCCCCACCACCTCTGCGGCAGGCCCCACAGGCTCGGCTGCCCACCCCGCAGCTGCGGGCGGCCCCCCAGATGCGAGCGGCGCCCCAGATGAGGGCAGCCCCCCAGATGAGGGCGGCCCCACATGTGCGGATGGCCCCGCAGGTGCCCACGGCCATTCCCGCAGCTCAGGTGCCCACAGCACCTCCTGCTGGTCCGCAGGTGCCCCAGGCTGCGCTCTCGGCCCCTCTGTCAGCGCCACAGGCTGTGCACTGCCCACCCATCATCTGGCAGGCCCCCAAAGGCCAAGCCCCTGTGCCACAAGAGCTGCCAACATCCATGGAGTTCCAGGAAGTGCAGCAGGCCCAGGCGCTGGCCTGGCAGGCTCCGAAGGCCCCGGGGCAATTCTGGCAGCCTGTGCCGGCCCAGGAGGCCCAGAGGCAGGGCCCACCACTGGTTCAGCTGGAGCAGCCCTTTCAGGGGGTCCCCGCCTCCCAAAAGGCCCTGCAAATCCAGCTACCCCCCCAGCAGGCCCAGCCCTCGGGCCCGCAAGCAGAGCTGCCCACCATGCAAATCCAGCCCTCCTGGCAGGGCCCCCCTGCCGCCTTGCAGGGCCAGCCTGGAGCCCCCTTAGCGGGGGCAAATTTTCCCGTGGGCTCCACTAAATCACTGATGACTCCATCGGGAGAGTCCAGGGCCTCTTCCATGGACCGCAGGACCCCGTCGTCCAAGGAGCGCAGGACCTCGTCGAAGGAGCGCCGGGCTCCCTCCAAGGACCGCATGATCTTTGCCGCCACGTTCTGTGCTCCCAAGGCCATGTCAGCCGCCCGGGCTCACCTGCCCACCACCTGGAAAAACCTGCCTGCCACACCGGAGACCTTCACTGCCACCTCCAGGGTCTTCCCAGCTACCTCCCAGTTCCAGCCTGCCTCTGCCAACGTCTTTCAGGGCCCGTCTGCCTCCTCAGAGGCCCCGAAGTCACTGCCACTTGCCCTGCAAGATCCCTTCGCCTGTGTGGAGGCCCTGCCTGCTGTCCCCTGGGTTCCCCAGCCCAATGTGAATGCGTCGAAGGCGTCCAAGGCAGCGCCCAGCTTCCTGATGGCGACGGCGGCCGCCCCCCCGGCGATGGCCACCACTCAGGAGGCTTCCAAGACCTCCGAGGAGCCTCCGCGTCGCTCGGGCAAGGCCACCCGGAAGAAGAAGCATCTGAACACCGAAGAGGACCGCAGGGCCCAGCTGCTGGGCCTGCGTGACTGGCCGGCCCCAAGGCCCTGGGAACACATGAACTTGAGTGACTGGGAGGTTCAAAACCCTCTGCAGGTCCTGGGTGGTTGGGAGGGCCCAAGCCCCTTCCGTAGCCTGAGTGGCTGGGAGGGGCCCAGCACCTCCCGGATCCTGAGTGGCTGGGAGGGGCCCAGCACCTCTTGGGCCCTGAGCGCCTGGGAGGGTCCGAGTACCTCGAGGGCCCTGGGTCTCTGGGAAAGCCCAGGGAGCCCTCAGCCCCTGCTCATGCCTGAGCTCCCCAGTCTCGCCCAGGGGTTCGGGGCCAGTCCTGATGAGGCCAAGCTGGAGACTCAGCCCTTGTCTCCCTTGGATGAGAGAGCCAATGCATTGGTTCAGTTCCTCTTGGTCAAGGACCGGGCTAAGGTGCCCATCAAGCGCTCAGAGATGGTGAAATTCATCATCCGTGAATATAAAGATGAGTGCTTAGATATCATCAACCGTGCCAGCAGTAAGCTAGAGTGTGTCTTTGGGTATCAGCTGAAGGAAATTGATCCCAAAAACCACTCTTACATTATCATCAACAAGCTGGAGCACCACCACAAGGGTGCACCGAGGTCATCCTACCTAGACACCCCCAAGTTAGGCCTCCTGATGGTGGTCCTGAGTCTGATCTTTATGAAGGGCAACCGTGTCAGGGAGGACCTGATCTTTAGCTTCCTGTACAAGCTGGGGGTGGATGTCCGGGAGACCCACGGTCTCTTCGGAGACACCAAGAAGCTCATCACGGATGTGTTTGTGAGGCAGAAGTACCTAGAGTATAGGCGCATCCCCAATACTGAGCCTCCCCAGTATGAGTTCCTGTGGGGCCCCCGGGCATTCCTCGAAACCAGCAAGATGCTCGTCCTGAGGTTTCTGGCCAAGCTCCATAAGCGAGAGCCCTGGTGCTGGCCGTTCCAGTACTTCGAAGCGCTGGCCGAGTGCGAGTCTGAAGAGTTAGAGGAGGACGAGCCCGGATCCGAAGACAAAGCTGACAAAGCCGGCGACCCCACCCGTGGGCCCCCTCCCCGCTAAAGAGGTTTAGCAGATTATCTCGTTCCTTTGTGTCCCCCGGCCAAAGGCCACTGACAGGGTGTGGGGGGGTGGGGAAGCGTTTTGTTCCTGGTGTTTATGTTCCAGTTCCACGTGTGTACATTTGGATTTCAACCTGCTTTTGTAACTGCCAAAGCTTTGTACATTTTCATGTGGTGTTGATTTCGACTGGCTACTGTTCTCTTTGGTATTTTGGCATTTGTATCTTTAAGTGAGATCTGTGATTCTCTGTTTTGTGTTCTAATTGTTATGTTTTGGTATCAGAGTTGTGCTGGCTTTGTGAAACAAATTGAAAAGCTATCCATCTCATTCTGGTACAGATGACGTAGCACTGAAATAGGCTGTTCTTTGAACGTTAAAATGACTCACCAGTAAAGCTGTCTGCAGAGAAATAAATATCTATATCTATATATATAAATATACTTTCAGCATAACATGGCAGTGTTTGTCTTTATTCTAATTTTTACTCTAGACAGTGGGAGCCAAGTTTGCCACACTCTCTGAATAGACCAGAACACCAAGACTACTATCAGCCATAAGTGGGAACCACG
Source organism: Lyroderma lyra (assembly GCA_004026885.1). Lineage (NCBI taxonomy): Eukaryota > Metazoa > Chordata > Mammalia > Chiroptera > Megadermatidae > Lyroderma > Lyroderma lyra. The sequence goes on along the minus strand of PVJL010001676.1, from coordinate 207,418 downwards.
CGGAGGAAACTGTGTTTTACAGACGGTGCCACATTCATCACCACAAAGCAGTGGCTTTGATGGGGGGCAGGGGCAGTGGGGAGGGGGGAGACGTAAGATTGGCATTCCACCCAGAGTAAAGCTTCACAAGGCAGTAAGGCTGCATCCAGGAAGGGCTGTACACCTCTTCTGATTTCACCCTCACGGCAGTCCTTCCCATTTGTGATTTCCATTCTGCGGGTGTTTAAACTCAGGTCCATTAACTAAATGGCACGTGTCAGTGCTAAGTCAGTAAGGTGGTCATTGGAAACCGATGGTATCTAGGCTTGTTGGCCATGGGGGTTAAATTGGCCAAAGGGGTGCTGGGTGGTCCTGTGGCCAGTGGTGGGTGTCCAGGAGCTCCGAGGCGAGGGAGGGAGGTGTCAGCAACATACGGATATTGGGATGAAAACATGCTCTGTGCACATCACCTGGGCTCATAACTAGTAAAAGGAAACAACGGCGCCAATGAACTAGGGATCCCGCAGGTTGCAGGGGGTGGGAGGAAGGTGGGGGACCCCGAGCGATCGACACGGAAGTCTGGGGGACGCTCCTGGGGTGGGGGATCAGTCTTAGCATGCCCAGGGAGTCAGCCCGCAGCGTCTGAGCCATCTTTGGGTGCAGGGTCTGGGGTGGGAAGGGAAGGGGAGGGAGCAGGGAACCGGCCTGAGGATTTTGGGGAAGATGGGCACGCACGCACAAAGGTGGTGTCTACAAGACTTTCCAGAAGTTACTACTCTCTTCGTGTGGACGGGGGTCGTCGGCGCTGCTGCCACCCCTACAGCCCTAGAAGGATCAAGACCTGAGACCCGCTTCTCTGGGTAAAGCTCCAGATAGGAGGTAAAAGGCGCTCGTGGGCTTCTTCTGCCACCTAGTGGCAGGTCCTGGTTCTGCGCTCCCGGGGCGGCAGTCACAAACCTCACACCCCACACACCTGGGCGGCCCTTACCGCTTGCTTCATAACCTTTGCCCATGATTTCACCTGCATCTGTGCCCAAACGTTCCTTTTCCCCTCTTGCATCATAGGACAAGGTGAAACCTCTTCTCCAAGCCCAAGCCACTGGCGCTTAGGAGCTGAACTCCCGCAGTAGGAGATGTACTCATAACGTGGTCAGTCCACTCCCAGCAGCGGCCCACCTGAGCTATCTGGGACCACAAGCCACTCCCTGGAACCTGCCTGGCTCCAGGGGATCTATGGCAGGTTGTCCAAGTGACCAGCTTTCCCAGAAATTCGGAGGGAGTGTCTTGCAAACACCTTGAGTCAGGGATTAGGGCACCTCGACCCAAACTCAAACTAGTTATTTTGACAACAGCAAACACCCCTTGAAGCCTGCCGGCATCACTGTCTCCATGGAGAACTGTCCCCAAACAAGGCTTTGCTGGACCAGCAAAGTGGCACATGGGTCTAGCAGTTCTTGTTGGTTTAGGCTTTATTTATCATTGTTTCTCTAAATCATTTACTTGTGGGGCTCTTGAGCAAGTTGCTCTTCGTGGATCAAAATTTGGACTTTGGTGCCACACTTAAGGTGTAGCTCTACCCCAGAGTCGAAAGGCACACTTCTCATTTCCAATCCCCGCCCCCCGCCACTTCTCTCATATGTGACGTAAAGCAAATGGCATTCTTTGAGAAATGCCAAGAGCCTAAGACCCAACTCATATTAAATTACATAACAAGATAAATTGCACTAATAATGAATTTTTAAGCACAAATCAAGAAACTGAATTAGCCAGGTACTCAACTGAAAAGTTCAAGTACGGACAGCTGGCTTTATGAACGCAGAAGGTAGAAAACAAAATCCAGGGGACGTATGAAAATATAGGGTAAGAAGCAGTAGAAACATATTCAGGACCCATATACGTGAAAGCACTAAAACGTAGATAAATATAATGTAAATCTTCTCATTGTTAGATGGAGCGGGGGACCCTGTTAACTAAATGGGGGAAAGCTATCAGGTGACAAAAAAAGAGAGAGAAATACAAATGGGAAATGATATTGAAAACTGTTCCACCTAATACAGAGGGTGGCAAAAATATATATATATATACACATTTTAAGAAAGGAAAAAAACTGTATTAAAATTGTAGAACTCAATATATACTGACAATAAAAGATGAATACAGGTCACATTTGACTTCTGCCATTACAAGAAGTGCTCCAAGCGATTACATCAGCATCCAGACACTTCTGATTATGACAAACTACGGCTTGAGCAACATGGACCAAAGTGTCCCCTTGTATCTCTGCACATGCCAGTTCAGTGCCTTCCCGAAGTACCACCAGGGTAGCCGGTTTTCTACGGTACACCGCGTCCTTTAAGGTCCCCACAGGTAGAAGTCAAGGGGTGTTAAATCAGGAGAACGTGGGGGAAATTCAAACAACATTCTTGAATTTCAAATAGGACTTCAAAATGGTCTTGTGCTTCTCAAATGACAACTGTACTTCCGCCATTTTCTTTGACGGCCCTGCCTGTCGCATGGTGACACGAGCATTCATTTGATTAATGCCATCTTTTGAGCAAATGTCATACTAGTATACACATTGCTACCGTAATTCAATTCAACTTGGAAAAGCAGTCCATGGACAACATCTTTTAAAATGTGTATACATATTTTGGCACCCTTGTATTTAAAGGCAGAAATATTAGATCAGTATTCCAGTTTTTATTTACTAAATTGGCAGAGAATAAAATAAAAGCCTATAGAACATCTATTGTAATAAAGTTGTTATGCAACTGGTACCCTTATATGTTACTGATGGAAGTAGAAACTTGCCCAGAATAAATTCAGCCAATGGCATCTTTGGGAGGTTTAAAAACACGAATACTATTTCCCTTAGAAATTCCTCATGTGGAAGATAGTGAATGGAACTAATCTGCCATGGAGGCAAAAGCTTGTTCACAAAAGCTGCTTACAAGAGCGAGGCTTTTCATTATAATGTGTCCCCCGTCCCCCACATAACCACCTGCCAAGGCGGTCCAGTGATGGCCTCTTCTGAAAAGACCAAAGTACCCCAGAAAACGACTTGCATTGGCTCCAACAGGAAATGACAATCGTGGAGAAGAGACATGACGACCTACCTCTGCTTGCAAAATGAACACGTCGGGGCATGCCCACGCCCACCAGCGCCGTACGTAAGGCGGGCTCAGGGAAAGCCACGCCCCCTGACGTTGTGGGGCTCGCGGTCAAGGGCAATGCACAGTGTTTCTCAGCGTGATCAAGCCCAGTGCCCTGTTGTGTGGGATGTTAAGTTGGGAGCAAGTGCATATCCTGGGATAGTACCTTAAAACGAGGATCTGAATTTCGGAATTGCTTTCCTCTAAGCCATGCTTCCTGAGAGCTCGTTGGGCGAAGCCGCCCGTGAAGCAAGGCCGTCAGCGAACCACCATTAATCACGGCGGCCGCCATGGGCAGAGTGCTCCCCGGGGGCCCTGCCGCCTCTCTCTGGGGCACCCAGCCCCTTTGTTATCATTTCCCTTCGGACTTACGGGCACGCGGTCACCCACTGCCACAGTCCAAGGACGTGGGATCATTCCTGACACTCCTGCCCTGGTGACCAGAGCCTACAACCTGGCCACCGTCTCTGTCCCTTGGTCGGCCCCCTGGTTGTTCCCGGTTTGCCACCAAGTCTGTCAGTGGCCTCCCTTCCCTCCATGCCCGCAGCCCGTGTCCCCTGCCTGGACGGGTGTCTCGATCTCGCCAACCAGTCTACATGGGCTGCCGGGATCCTGATGCTTCATTCCGGGTAAGGAATCGGCTGGCTCCTAATTTTCCTCAGGGTTGGAGGAGGTCAGTTTCCTCATCCTGGGGGTTAGAAGTCGGTTAGCCCAAACCCGGGTTTACAGTGAGGTCAGGGGGTCCCTCTGTTGGATCGATGGAGGAACTCCTAGAATTCTGTACTGAAAACCCAGGTGTGTCCACAAGGGTGGATCCTACACCGAAGCCTCTGGCATTTAGATCACAGACACTTTCCACTCTCCCTTGTCCCCAGAAAGTCACACGGGCACAGAAAAGACAGGGAAGCATAACGTGTCTGGCTTCTCCAGGAGATTCCCTGAGGAAGGGCGACTAGATGGGACACACTTTTCCCCAAGGGCAAGCAAACCCTTTCTTCCGAACCTTCCAGAAGCTTCTACGGCGAACCTCGTGAAGGGATCCATAACACCCCTAGCTCATTGGTCCACTCTCCCAATCCTTTTACTTTCTGACAGTTACACCTGCCTCTTCCTGTTTAAGAGATGAAGGCTCAGCGGAGCCTTCTGCTCATTGGTGGCACTGCAGAAATCTCCCTGACAGTCTCAGGGAGGGGCCCTTCCCAGACAAATGGCATTGCTGTGCGAGCTGCCCGTGCATGGCCCAGTGACCCTGGGTCTCTCCTGCTGTCACTTGTTTAGAGGGAATAGAGCTTGAGAACCATGGTTAACAGAGGGGTTGGTGCCACCCAATGTAAGCACACCCAGACCCAGGGCTCCCTGGCATGTGCTCTTTGGGGTGTCAGGGTCTTCAGCAGGGGCCACAGAGCTGCAGGATTTAAGCTTTGGCTTCTTGGGCTTCTGTGAGACATGCTTGAAAACATTTGGTTTTGAAATAATTATAGATCCTCAGGAAGTTGCAAAGATTGTGTAAAGCAGGCTCATGCACCCTTCCTTTGGTCTCTCCCAATGTTTCATCTTATATAGGAGGGGTGGTCAAGAAATTCACAGAACGGGGCGGGGGGATTGGAGAGGTGGGAGTACTGGTATGTACAGTTGGATTGTGTGACTTATTGGTATATGTGCCAAATTTCAGCCTACTGGCATCCATGTTCTTTCAGATATAGCCAAAGAAGCACATCAAACATGGAGAAAAACCCAAGTAGAGACAACATTGAATTTCACGCCCTATTAAATTCCTCACAAAACAAGAGAAAACACCTCAGACCATGTGAGAAGAGATGCTAGCGGTTTACGGGGACTGTTGCCCTGGGACATCCATGGTTTACAAGTGGCATGGCCTTTGCAAGCAAGGCACAGAGTCGACTGAAGACGACCTCTGTCTCAGACACCCTGTTGAGGCCACTTCCTCAGACACTGACAAAAAAGTTGAAAAACATGACATGGAAGATGCCAATTGAATAAAAAGCAGCTTGCAGAAATGGTTGGAGCATCACCTCCAACCATGTTGAATATTCTCCATCAGCATCTAAGGAGGTCAGACGTCAGTGCAAGATGGGGACCGGGGATGCTCACGCCGCTTCAAAAACAACAGCACATTGAATGTTCGCGACAGTTTTGGGACCTCTGCAGAGATGACAAAGATGAAGTTTTAAACCAACTGTCACAAGAGATGAAACCTGGGTTCATCACAATGAGCCTGAGTCAAAGCAGGAGTCCCTGCAGTGGTATGGAAAGGGCACGCCACCCCCTGAGAAGTTCAAGGTGTCACAATCGGCTGGAAAAACCTCGGCTGCTGTTTTTGGGGATACAGAGGGTACCCTAGGGATCAGTTACATGGATAAGGGTGTCACAATAACTGGAGAATACTTTTCCAGTCTGCTGAAACAGATAAAAGAATCTGTGAAGGAGAAAAGAAGAGGAAGACGGACCAAAGGGGAGCTGCTTTTGCCGGACAACACGCCGTGCACAGAGCAATGGAGTGTTGGCTGCTCCTCACGACTGTGGCCTCCAAACGTTAAACCCTCCCTACAGTCCAGACCTGGCTCCGTCTGATTGTAATTTCCTCCCAAATATGAAAAAACACCTTCAAGGGAAGAAATTTATGGATGAGCTGCCGTTTCAGCATATTTGAGGGGAAAAACAAAATGCTTTTTCCGAGGGTATAAATAAACTTTTTGAAAGATCTAAAAAGGGTATTAGGGTTATGGGTGAGTATACTGAAAAGGAAAAATAATAAATAGGGATTTTTTTTATCTTTCTTCCCCATCATTCCACGAATTTCTTGACCACCCCTCGTAGCTGTGGTGTGATCGTAAGAACCACGTGCATGGATAGTTGCAAATGTAGATTCTGTAAACATCACCACAATGAACACCCAGAACTATTCCACCACCAAGATTTCCTTCATGTTACTCTTTCACGGTCATGTGCATCTCTGCCTGCACCATCCTCACTGCCACTACTCCGCTCTTTATCTCTGAACTTTTGTCATTTTGAGAATGTGATGTAAATGCAATTGAGACTTGGCCTTTCTTTCACTCCCTATAACATCCATCTAAATTGTTGGGTGTGTTAATAGTTTATTCACGTGAAATGCTGATAAAATAGTTGCCTGGGAGGGATATTTTGGTTCTCTCTAGTTTTGACCTGCCACAAAGTTGCTAGGAACATCTGTGCATAGGTTTTTATTGGACTTACATTTTCATTTATCTGGGAGAAATGCCCCTAGATGTAATCACTGGCTTGCATGGTGAGTGTATAGCAGTTACTTTAAAAAAGAAACTACCAAACTATTTCCCAGAGGGGCTGTAACATATTATATTCCCAGCAACAATGTAGGAGAATTTTCTCCGCATTCTCACTAGTTTCTCCACTTTCTCATCAGCAATTGCTGTAGTCACTTTTTTAAAAAATTAGTTCTCCTAATAGGTGAGTATGGATAGCTCATTATGGTCTGAACTTGCCTTCCCCTAGAGGGGTCAGACATCTTTTCATCTGTGCTTTGCCAATTGTGTGTCCTCTCTGGTGAACTGTCTGTTCGTTCCTTCTGCCCATTTTCTAAGTGATTTTTTTGTTGGCTTAGAAGAATGGATTTTGAGGATCTTTGGGGTAATCTGTATTTGAGTCCCTAATTAGATAAGTGGTTTGTGATTATTTTCTTGCAGTCTCCAGTTTGGCTATTTCATCATCATAACATCATCTTTCACACACACACACAAAAACATTTTACGTTTCAATGAAGTTTAATTTATGAGTTATTTCTTTGATAGATCATGTTCTTATTTTCATATCTAAGCATTCTCCACCAACCCTGTGTTCTGAAGAGCTTCTCCTATGTTTTATTCTAAAAGTCCGATAGTTTCTAATAGTTTTGTATTTTACATTTAAATCTATGATTCATTTTGAGTTTATTTTCTACAAAGTGTGGAGAGATTTTTTTCCCCCATGCCTTTGCAGTTTCGTCAAAAATCAGTTGGCTCTCTGATTTATGCTCTTTCTGAGTTTTCTACTCTGTCTCATTGGTTTATGTGTCTATCTGTCCACCAATACCATCTTGATTACTGTAGTTATAGAATGTCTTGAAATGAAGTACAGTAACTCTTCCCATATTATTCCTTTCTTTTAAAATTATTTTTATCTATCCTAGATCATTTGACATTCCATATCAATGTTTAAATAAGCTGGTCTATAGCTACAAAGGGTATTATTGGAATTTGTATAGGAATTTAGGTAAACTTGTATATAAAGGTGGGTAGAGGGGGTTCCCTGGTGGTGTAACGGCTAGGCTTTGGCGCTCTCAAAGCCGTGGCCTGGGTTCGATTCCCAGCCAGGGAATTCCCCCCACCACCACCAAAAAAGGTGGGTAGAATTGATACTTTTTTACTATAGTTTGACTTTTTCATCTTCGTAGCATGGTCTTTCACACTTGGAGTCTTCTAATCCATAAACACAGTAATCCATAAATATCTCCCCATTTATCTGGACATTTAAAAAGTTTCTTTCATCAACATTTTCTGTTTTTCAATGTACAAGTCCTAGATATGTTTGTTAAATCTATACCTAAGTATTTCATTCCCATTCCATGATTGTAAATTATATTTTAAATTTTAAGTCTCATTTTGAATTTAAATTTTTTGAATTTAAATTTTACACTTTAATTTTAAATTTCATTTACATTTTAAATTTCCACCTTTTCAATGCTAGGATGTAGAAAAGCAATTGAATTTTCTGTTGACCTTGTAGCCTGCAACTTTGCTGAACTCCAATAATTCTAGAAGCTTGTGTGTAAATTCTTTAGAATTTTCTATAGACCATTGTGTCATCGGCAAATAGGGGAATAGAGTGCTAAATTATAAAGGGAACCCAAGCCTACATGAATGAAAGGGAAGCAGGCTGCATCAGGGAGAGAGTCACATAATAAAGATGATCATTCCTGATTGTTTCAGATGACAATGACATGAAATACACTGTCTGAAATCAAGGTCATCTGAGAGCACAAAAAAGGCTTCCTAAGAATGTCATATATTTTGAATTCTGTTTTTATGCACAACCATCCCCACCCCCCACGTCAAGGTAAAAAAAGAAATCAACATGTTGTTGTTGTTTCAGTTCTGACATGTAAAAAGCTTGGAAGTGGTCATTCCTGTCCTGAAATGAAGAAAAATCCAGACCCACAGAGGATCGATGTGTTTTCTTGGACCCATTGGAAACTGAGGTTGCAAAGCAACACAACCACCCTGAATCTGGACAGGTAACTCCAGGGAGAGAGTGGATGTGAAAACTGGGTGCCATAGGCTGGAGGGAAACCTCATTTCATCTGGGAGGAGGGAAGCATACTGACTCCAGCCTCAATCCAGCCTTCGGGTGGTCAACGTAGGGAGAGCTCCAAGGAAATAGGCTGGGAACAACACAGCCAGGAAAGGTAGTAGGAGATTGGGGGGAAACTCCATCCCTGGAGGAGGGAATGGAGATGGTTGTGAAGACCCCCCAAGGCTATCGCACACTGTACCCTCCAGAGACTTAATGGGAAACTAAGAGAACACCCCCCTACCCATTATGCACCACCATGCTAGCAAACCTCCGGCAGTGCTAGCAGCGGGTCAGAGCAAGAGATGTAAAATTCAGAATCTCCCTGAGGAGCAAGTAGGCAGGGCCTCCAAATTCAACACCCATCTGTCATCAGCATTGCAGAAAAATTAGAACTAGAAGTGATCTTCCTTAACCTAATAAAAGGTTTATATGAAAAATGTACCGCTAACGTCATACTTAATGGTTAGACACTGAATGTGTTCTAAGATCAAGATAGCTTGGCATTGGAGAAAGTATACAGACACACAGAGCAACAGAAAAACACAGAACACCCAGACACAGACTGTCACAAATATAGTCAATTGATTTTTGACAAAGATGCAATGGGAAAAGTATACTCTTTTCAACAAATGATGGTGGAAAAATTGGAAGTCCACACGCAAAATGTAAACGACACTGACCTCACACCTTACGTGAAAAGGAACTCGAATTGTCTCATAGAACTCAATGTGAAATGCAAAGACCATAAAACATTTAGAGGAAAACAGAGGAGAAAGTGTGCGTGCCTTGGGGTTGCAATGGGTTCTTGAATACTACAACAACAACAACAACAAATATATATATATATATATATATATATATATATATATAAAATATAATTCATGCAATAAAGAATTGATAGATTGGACTTGATTCAAAATTAAATATTTTTTTCTCAGTGAAAGTCACTGTTTGAAGGCATGACAGACAAGTCACAGCCTCAGAGAATATATCAGCACATCCCATATCTGATAAAATATACAAAGAACTCTTAAAAGTCAATAAATAACAAAAAATGAATAACTAACTAGTAAATTGGGAAAAGAACATGTCACCGAAGATTTTCAAGACACTTGCAGCAAGTCCACGGAAGGCCCTAGCTTCACCCCGTATTTCCGTCATTATACCCTTTCCCTCTCCGCAGTTTCCAATTACGAGTGTGCGGTGTTCTCTCTCACGAAAGGAAGGGCAGTGAGGTCTGGGTATCTTCCACGGGAGTGAGAGTACATATTTTTCACACATTCCTTATCCTAAAATGGGTACTTTCCCAACGCAGAAAGACCTTATTTAATTCCACTTTTGTAGGGTCCCATAGCCTAGCCTCTTGGGCTACGAATCCGTTTATTTTGCATAATGTTACTTAGGATTATTTTCCATTCCCATTAAACTTTTTTGTTTTTGTTTCTGTTTCTACGCGGCCGAGTATTCAGTGAGCTATCAAACGGCACTGATCTCGTTCGGTCTGTAGCCCACTGTCGGGGAAGTACATTCTTTAGCGCCACCTGCCGGCCACTGGGTGAACCAGCAGCTTCTTGTGTTTCCTGTGACTGTGAAGAACTTGAACTTCACCGAAGCTGTACTAAGACATCTAAAGAGTTTGAAATTGGGGCTTGCTTCAGACTATCTGCAAACATCCCAAACATCTAACAGAATTCAGAACCCGTGTGTTTTGTTATTGTATTAATGTACTACATGCCTTATATATAATTACCTATTACATAAACATATAATCCATATGATTTCCCTAGACTTGATTCATTAAATGACTCCGTGTATTATACCCATTTGTCTTGACTAAGTCCTTAACATCTTTTGCCTGGAAGGCACCATTATCTCCCATGAGTCTCTCTGCTTCCCCTCCTATAATTCATTGTCCGAACAGCAGCCCAAATTATCTTCTAAAAACAGAGGCATCACAATAAGGTCATGCCCTTCTCCTGCCTGCAATCTTTCAATGATGTTCCATCACAATTAGAATGAATGTAAGCTGTTGGCCACAGAGTTCCGTGTGATCTGATCTCCACCTACCTCTTCAACCTCATTGCCGGTCAGCCCTCTTCCCTTCAAACACTGTATAGTTTCTTTCTGTTTGGTAAACATGCCCCCAGACTTTGGTCTTTGTTTGTGTTGCTCCCTCTGGCTAGAATGATTGGTTCCCAGGTATTTGCCTGGATAGCTCTCATCTAAAACCACGGGTGGCTCCAGATGCAATACCATGTCTTTGGAGGCCCATCCCTTCTGGGTCACGCAGAGAAATGCACACTAGCTATAAGGACAAATAAACCTCAGGTCTTTCTTTTGGAACTCCCGCTCTGGGGTCAGGGGTAGACGTTAGGCAAGCCATCCTGATATGATATACTTAACGATAGTGAAAGTACAGTGGATTAGGGAATCACAAAATCAAGAACATGTGAGGACCATCTGGGAAAAAATTCAGCCATAAATGTCTCTATTTTATGTTATATGGCTGGATACTTTCTGGACAGCCCTCGTATAACCACATTCAAGGAGACCAGGGAAGGCATTCCAGCAGAAGTGTCAAAAAACTGAAAGTTAAGGGCTGAGTAAACGGTGAAACACGGAGAGATCAGATGTTCCAAACAGAAGGGAAGTATGAATAAAGGCCCAGGGCAGGGAGGAATCATGGTTCATTCGAGAGAGACAGACAGACAGACTGAGAAAGACAGAGAGAGATAGAGAGAGAGAGAGCGAGAGAAGCCCTGGGGCTCTGCATTTATTGGGGTCGAGGGTGGGGTGCTTAGGGTTTCATGGGTTCACTTTTTATTGGTGAAATTAAAACCTAAGAGCAGGAATTAAAGTGCAGGAAGAGAAAGGCAGGGTCACTCAAGCAGTCATCTAGGTGAGCTGCTTTAAAAGAAGGGGGTGGATTTATGGCTGGGCCAGCCTGGCCCTTTAGCTAGTGGTGTAGCTGCTGGTTTGCTGGCTGGTATTTGAGATGGATGCCTTTGAAATGGATGTGTTGGCCATGGAAAGTTTAATGTCAGGCACTTACAATCAAAAAAGCTAATTGTCAAGCACTCACGCTACAACCTCCTCCTGTGAAACTGAGGCATCAGTTAACAGGGAGAGCATTAACATCCTGAGTAGCAAATACATTAAAGGTCAGGAGCAGGGCACATTGTAACCACCAAAGCCCTGCTAACTAGAGTTATGTGCTACATAACAACAGATACATTCTAAGAAATGCATCGTCTTTCTATAAATGTCATAGAGTGCATTTACACAAATCTAGGTGGTGTAGTCCATGGCACACCCAAGCTAGATGGTGTACCACCCTTCCATATGCAGTCAATCATTGGCCAAAATGCTGTTATGTGGCGCATGGCTGTGTGACAAGTCCTGTGGTAATTATACAGGCAATAGTCTGAAATCCAGTCCACAGCCGTTGCCCCAAACTTGAAGGGTCCAGCCATGAAAATAGGTCAATGATCTCAGGGTGCTGGGAATCTGTTCAGAGATTTGGGCAGCAGTATATAGTATTTTAACATCTTGAGCCAAATGGTGGAAGTAGGTGTGAACCTGTTCTGTGTTGCTGATGTCCATCAGCAAGTAACCTTGGGGACACAACCCCTCCTGCCTTGGCCAGTAGGTGACATAGGGCCAAGAGGTTGTCTAATGCCATTTGGGCAAGAGACGCAGTGGGGGCTGCTGCACAAGTGACAGGGGTCTGTGGAGTTGCATGTTGCACTGAGGCGGCCGATAACTGTTGGTTGGTCTCAATGACCTGATTCCAGGTGGCAAGGGCTATTGTGTCCATCCTGTCATCAGTCCCAGTACAAATGAAATTCCCAGGTGGACAGAAAGGAAATGGCTCTTTTGGGTGGGTGGTAGTCAGTCAGAGTAGGAAACACGGGGGTTTGTAACCCATGGGGAGACAGTGGTGAAACATGTGGGATGGGGCAGCGGTTCTCAACCTTTTTGCCCAGGGACCAGTTTTGTGGGGTGCTGGTGGTGGATATTCGCACATGCACAGTTCACAATAGGGTTCACACTCCTACGAGAATCTAATAACATGGCTGATCTGACAGGAGGCAGAGCTCAGGCGGTAATGCCAGTGACAGGGAGCGGCTGTAAGTACAGATGAAGCTTCACTCCCTGGTCCCTGCTCACCTCCTGCTGTGTGGCCCAGTTCCTAATATGCTGTGGATGGGTAGCAGTCTGTGGCCCAGGGGGTTGGAGACCCGTAGCTCCGGGGAAACAGAGCAGAGGCCTGGGGAGAGAAGACTGCACTAGGCGGGGAGCCTTGCAAAACCAAAGGCAGACTTGCTGGGTAGAAAGTATTCGTTGCAGCCTCCAGTGAGCAACCCAGGAATGTGTACCCACTGTCTGTCCACCTCTGCTGCCTGGTGGTTCAAGGGGTCTGCAGGCCAAAAGCTGTGTGTGACAGGGCACAGCATGACCAAGATGGCCTCAAAAGGCTACTCCCCCATGACCGCTATTTGGAGTTGGATGAATTTTGACCTATCAGCAGAGTAAGCATTTCGGGTGGGGTATGGGTGACTAGGGCACAAATGACAAGTCCAGAAATTGTTGACTCCCAATATGTGGGTGACCTCAGGCCACTGGATAAAAAGGTTGCTGGTGTTTGGGAAGCACCTTGCAGGTGTCATGGAAGGTATGCGGTGGGGCGGGGGGCGGCGGGGTAGGAGAGATCTATCGTGATGGTGTTGAGAGTGATCCGGGTGAGGGTGTGCCCTGGCCAGCAGAGGTCACGTGGGGAATTTCCATGGAAGCCCACAGAAGCAGAACGCGAAGAAGGGCAGGCGAGGGCAAACAAACTAAGTGGGTAGTATTTGGAGGCAGTAAAGCTGTTTGGCTTCAGCCTGCCACAGTGGGGAAATAAAGTACAATACAGGCCTGCGGTCTAACAGGCCTCTTGGTACGGGGTAGGGTCTGCAGGCAAGCCACAGATGCACTCAGAAAAACAGCATTCCGTGTGTTATTCAACTCTACTCCACCCTCACTGCTTTTAAAATAAGTGACTGCATAGGATGGGTTAAAAATATCTATACCCTGTGGTTTCCTGGATTTCCCCTATTAGTTCTGTTCTTTTGTTTGTTTGTTGGGGTGGGGGGTGTTTTCTAAAGCTATGCAATGACATGAATACAAATTTAAAATGCATTGAAGTTTTCTCTGCTAACACCTATGCCTTAAAATCAACTTCATTTGGTGGAAGTAAATCTAGAAAATCTTTCTTTTGGATCATTAGCATTTAATTTCCAATATTACTGCTTATTTTCTATTTTTCTTGCTTGTGCTATATCTGTTTTCTCTTCTCTCTTACCTTCTAACCAATTTGCTACTTTTATTTTCCTTTTCCCCACTTTTTAGATACTATTTCAAATAATTTTTCAAAAAGCATCGGAGAGGCTCGGGAGAATACAGAATATTGTGTACAAAGACCTGGGCACCTGAGCCCCAGATTGGATTAACAGCAGACAGCACCAAACCTGTCAGTAAACCTCTGTCTCCATCAGTGGGAGCCCTGAGAGCAGCTCTGTTGCCATAGTGATCAGTGGCAGCGAGTCATTGCTGGGTCCTTATGAGAAAATGTGCTACACACGACTGACACCACTGAAACAATGGTTCACACTAGAGTCTAATCAATTATATCCTTGCATCTTTTCTTCATGCAACCCACAGTCATAAAGGAACCAAATGTACTAACCACTGACATTCAATGGTTAGCTCTATATTTACTTTAATTTTATATAGGTATACATAGAAATGCATACGTATTCTCCTGCATGTATACTTATACATGTTGTATTTTAAATACATATATTCCTTCACATACAAATGGTTTATTTGTCAGGAGACTTTTGAGCACATATAAGCCAAAGATACCAAATACAATTTTATATATATATATATAAGCAAAGACACTATGTGTAATTAGAACTATTAATACCTTTCTATATGAGTAATATAATTCTATAAATGTCTGCACATTTAATTCCTACCTACCACTATATATTTCCAGGTCATTCATGCAGATTTACTCACGTTTTTATGTTTGTTTATTTAGTTTTTAAATGTGACTTCACAATATTCCACTCTCTTTCTCTGCTAGTTTTTAACCATTTGCCTCCTGTTGGATTTTTCAGTTATTTTCAATCTACTACTGTTACAACAAAAGACACAATTAGCATCCTTATACTTGAATGATTTTGTATGTGTAGAATATACCTGTAAGTCACATTTAAGTAAATAGAATGGTTGATCAAGGACTACGCCTTTGGGTATTTATGATTTAATTAACATAATCAAAATTTTCTCTATGGAAAGGGTACCAATTACACCTACAGACTGAAAGTAAAGGAATGGACAAAAGATATATTATGCAAACAAACCCGGTGATGCTATACTTGTTTCAGACAAAATAGACTTTAAAACAAAGGCTGTAATAAAAGTGGGTATTACATGATGATAAAGGGGTCAACCAGCAATAAGATATAACATTGGTAAATACATACGCACCCAACATGCAAGCATTTAAGTATAGAAAGATAACATTAACAAATATAAAGAAAGAAATGGACAGCAGTACAATAATAGTGGAGGACTTTAATGCTGTACTTACATCAATGGATAGGTCATCCACAAAGAAAATCAATACGAAAACATTGTCCTCAAGTGACACATTAGAGCACACAGATTTAATAGATATACCCAAAACATTCTATCCAAAAGCAGCAGAATACACACTTTTCTCAAGTGCTCGTGGAATATTCTCCATGATAGATCACGTATTAGGCCACAAAACAAGTTTCAACAAATTTAAGATTGAAATCATATCAAGCATCTTTTTCAACCACATGGTATGACACTAGCCATCAATACACAGAGAAAACTGGAAACCTCCTCCACAAATAGGTGGATATTAATCGACATGTTATTGAACAATCAATGGGTAGATGAGAAAATCAAAGAAGAAATAAAAAGAAAAACCTTGAGACAAATGAAAATGGAAATACAACATACCAAAAACTATAGAATGCAGCAACATCAGTTACAAGAATGAAATTTATAGTGATACAGGCTTATGTCAAGAAACAAGAAACATCTCAAATAAACAATCTAATTCATATTAAAAGAACTAGAAAAAGTAGAATAAACAAAACCCAAAGTTAGTAAAAAAAAAATAAATAAAGATCAGAGGAAAAATAAGTGAAATAAAGACTGAAAGACAATAGAAACCATTAATGAAACTAAGAAGGGGTTCTTTGAAATATAAACAATATTGGCAAACCTTTAGATAGACTCACAAAGAACAAAAAGAGGGAGTTCAAATAAATAAATCAGGTATGAAAGAGAAGTTACAACAGATACAAAATAAATACAAAATAGTAAATATCAATAGACTGATTATTAGCAAGGAGACTGAATCAATAATCAAAACACTCCCAACAAACCAAAGTCCAGGACCAGACCAGGGAGCCTGAATGGTGAATTGCACCAATCACTGGGGTGGTGGGAGGTTTAATACCTATTGGTCTCAAACTCACCCAAAACTTTCAAAAGGGAATGCTCCAAAATTCATTTTAGAGAGCTAACATCACCTAATACCAAAGCCAGACAAGAACATCACAGGAAATAAAAAAGCAAAGGAAAGGCAAACTGCTGAAAGGTAGGAGACAGTTGCCAAAAATATATACACTAAGGGGTTAATATCCAAATATGTTAAGATCTTTAGAACTTACCACCAACACACACACACACACACACACACACACACACACACACACACAAATCCAATTCGATTTAAAAATGGGTAGAGAGGGCTTCCAGAAAAGTTGGTGGAGTAGGTAAACCCTGTGCATGCCTCCTCCCATGACCACATCAAAATTACAACCAAACTACATAACAATCATCATTGAGAACTGGCTGAAGTCTAGCTGAACCAAAGCCCTGCAACTAAGGACATAGAGAAGAAGCCACCTCGAGACTGATAGGAGCAGAAATAGAACAGGCTAGTCTCACACCCACGTGTGACCATTACAAATCAGGAAGAATATCTCAGTTGTGGAGGTTCCCCCTGAGGAGCAAGGGTTCCCAACCCCATGCCAGGCTCCTCAGCCCAGGGCTCCAGTGAGAGAGAGAGGAGTCCCCATAACTTCTGGCTGTAAAAACCAGCGGAGATTGTGGCTGAGTGAGACAGGGGGCAGCTGGGGTCCCACATGCTCCTCTTAAAGTGCCCACGGATGGACTTACCCATTGATGGACTCACTCACTCACTCTGAGATGCAGCATTGGGGCAGCAGCTTAAAAGGTGTCAGGGCCATTTGGGGAGGAGCTGAGTTGTCTGGCTTCAGGGCGAGAGCTGGAGGGGCAGCTTCCTTCCAGAAAAAGAAAAATGCTGGCAGAAGCCACTGTTCCTTTGTTGAGGCCTCCCTGACCCCAGCACATGCAGATGCAGGTGGCCTCCATATCTAAGTCTCCATCCACCTGGCTAACACCATTTGCTCCGCCCTGATGATTCCCTGAGATCCTGCCCTACCCAACATGCGGACTCACCCAAGATGCTTCCAGTGGCTTTTCCATACAAACAGCCTGTCCTGGCTCATGCTGTGGACTTTCCTAAAACTTCTCAAAGTTTCACAAACTCCAAACAAGCAGCACCTGGCCTCAGTATGCCCCATACCTCTTCACAAGCAGCCCCAAGCCTGGCACAAGTGGCAGTTTGCCTTAGTTCACAGCTTAGCCTTTCCCAGGTGCCTCCAAACCCAGCATGAGTGGCAATCATCTGCAGATCACTTTGTAGCTCATACCAAGTGGCCCCGGTTAGGGTACAGGCAGCAGCTGACCTTGGCTTGCAACAGAGCCCTTCCCAAGAGACTCCAGAACCAACACACCTGGTGGCCAACTTCAGACCACACCAGAGCACCACCCAACCACCACCACGAATGATACACCCAAAGGGCACACTGGGCAGACACAGGAGCCCTGCTAAAGTGAATCCTGCTCCACAGGGTCAGCTCCTGCACAACAGCTCCTCCACTGTAGACATGGCCAGTCCTCACAATCAGACTGAGGGTCAGTCCCTCCCACTGATGTGCAAACAGCAACCAAGGCTCAGCTACAACAGAAGGGCACACTCAAATCACACAAGAGACACACCTGGAGCACCTGGCTCAGGTGACCAGGGAGATGGCACCACTGCGGCCCACTGGACACCTACCACTTGAGGCCACCCTACTAAGACCAGGAGACATAGCAGCTCTACCTAATACGTAGAAACAAACACAGGGAGGCAACCAAAATGGAGAGACATAGAAGCATGTCCCAAATTAAAGAATAAAACAAAACTCCAGAAAAAGAACTAAACAGAATGGACACAAGCAATCTACCAAATGCAGAGTCTAAACCTGGTTATAAGAATGCTCAGTGATCTAAGGGAGAACTTCAACAAAGAAATAGGCAACATAAAAAGTAAACAGGAAACATGAAAAAGAACCAGTGAAATAAAGAATACAATAACTGAAATAAAGAATACACTAGAGCATTGGTTCCCAAGCAGTGGTACGTGTACCCCCCAGGGGTACATGCTGGGCCATCCGGGGATACATGAAAAAAAATCAGTAATGGTGAGAAAAGTAAAGTAAAAAGATGTAAAACATTAGTTATGGAACAATCAATGTTAAGTTTAAATCACCATTAATGGAGACACTTCAAAGTTAGATCACATTAGTGAATGATGATTGGGGAGGGCGTGGCTACCAACCCTTCCCCCAATTATTATGCACAAGCCATTTGTCACAGTTCTAGAACTTTCCCAAACACATAAATACATCCGTACCCAAACTATATGATCAGTTTAGTTATTGACTAAATAACAGTGAGTTATCCTTAATCTTGATTCAAGTATCTTTTAAATTTTTAATGTTTAAACACTTGATTGTCATTATCAATGTTTAACTATGTTATGAATATTATAAAATTAAATCTTTGATTTGTACTTTAAGTGTAGTAATTTTTCTTTCCTAACTTATTACCTCATTTCCACTCTTTTACATTAAGACAGGCACTGAACATCAATAAATGATTGGATAAAGAAGCTGTGATACATTTATACAATGAAGTATTACTTGGCCATAAAGAAGAATAAAATCTTACCATTTGCAACAACATGGACAGAACAAGATATCATGTTAAGTGAAATTAGTCAGACAAAGAAAGACAAATACCATATGATCTCACTTGTATGTGGAATCTAAAAACAGAATCAACCAACAGTCAAAATAGAAAAAACATTTTTGGATACAGACAACAATGTGGTAGTTGCCAGAGAAGGGGAGGGTGGAAAAGGAGTGAGGGGGATTCAAATGGTGATGGAAGGATAATGCCTATTGCTGGAGAGAACGCAGTGCAACTCGTAGGTGATAAAGAACTATACGCATGAAACCTATGTAATTTTCCTGACAAATGTCACCCCCAATAAATTTAATAAAAATTAAAAAACAAATTTTAAAAGACAGGCACTGAACAAGTGTCAGTATTTAAAAACAACTGTGTTAAAAACAAGGGGTATAATTTATAGAAACGGGTTTAAAAGGGGTGCACAAGTTGGGAACCACTGCTCTAAGGAAATCAACAGATTGGATAAAGCAGAGAACCAATCAGTGATTTGGAAGATAAGGTAGCAGGAAACACCCAATCAGAACAGCAAACAGAAAAAAAATCCAAGAAAATGAAGGTAGCTTAAGGGGCCTCTGGGACAACACCAAGTGTAACAACATTCACATCACAGAGCTACCAGAGCAGAAGAGAACAAAGCAAGGGATTGAGAACCTATTTGAAGAAAGAGTGCCGGAAAACTCCCCTAACCTGGAGAAGGAGATAGACACACAGGCCCAGGAAGTGCAGAGAGTCCCAAAGAAGATGAATTCAAAAGAGGCCCACACCAAGACACATCATAATTAAACTGTCAAAAGTGAAAGACAAAGAAAGAATCCTCAAAGCAGCAAAAGAAAAGCCGGTAGTTAGCGACAAGGGAACTCCTATAAGACTGTCTGCTGCTTTCTCAATGGAATCTTTGCAGGTCGGAAGGGCTTGGCGGGGCATATTCAAAATGAGAAAAACCAAGGCCCTACAACCAGGATTATTCTACCCAGAAAAGCTATCATTTGGAAGAAGGCTGTCTGCAAACCAGGTTGGCATATGGGAGTTGTCAGCTGGTAAATAAACAAACAAACAAATAAATCACATACACCTGTAATGAAATAAGCTCTATCTAAATACTCAGCAATCATCTCATCATTTACTAATTATTAATATTTTACTACATTTTACTATTACCTCTGCTCTTGAGATTAGTTATGTCTCTCCTATGTGTATCATGGAAATTCTATGTAATGGTGAGCACCTTGTCCCAGCTCCATGTTAAGTCATATCATGTTTGGTGACTTAAAATCTGAAATACCAATCAACATTCATGTTAGAGTATACCCATGGGTCAACTGAAAGCATAGGTTGGCTATGAATGTGAAAGTTTGATAAAATTTAATAAAAGTATTCTGTAAGAATCAATTAACTATACAAAATTTATAATAAAGAGTATTGTATATTTTATACTTTTGTGTGCTACACATTCTATCAGAAAAATTAAAAAATAAACTTACATACCTGCATACATACATCCTCATTTTTTAGCCAGTTTCTAAACATTTACTGTCATACCACTGGTTATACCTCATGGTATGGAGTAAATGTGTTTTCCCAAATGTATACATTGAAACCCTAATGTGAAGGTGTCTGGAGGTGAGGCCTTTGTCATGGAATAATGGGATTGGTGTTCTTACAAGTAGGAGAGAGCTGGCAGGCACCCTCTGCTTTGCACCAAGTGTGGGTCCAATGAGAAGACTGTCTGCAAACCAGAAAGTAGGCCCCGATCAAGTCCAGATCTGCTGGCACCTTGATCTTGGACTTCCCAGCCTCCAGAACTGTGAGAAATACATATTTCTTGATTAAGCACCCCCAGTCTGTGGCAAATTGTTATTAAAGCATCCCTAACTGACTGAGACAGCATATATTACTTAGCAATGTTTAAAGAATTTGATTGAAAGAGTAAATTAACAAATGTAAATCTGTAGTTAACTTTGAATTAGGCTTTCTACCAGTAGAAAGCGATCTGACGAAGGCAATGTCTTCTGGCAACGCACCTTTGCATAAAGTTAACCAAGCTGTTTTCACCCTTCTGGCCTTTGTATTTTTCAATTGAAAATAAAGATGACAACATCCAAAAATGGGTAGAGGATACCAATCAAAATTTCTCCAAAGAAGACATACAGATGGCCAACGGGCACATGAAAAGATGCTCAATGTCATCCCCTAATGATCAGGGGGATGCAAATCAAAACTGTCAGAACTGCTACTATCAAAACTACAAGAAATAACAAACGTTGGCGAGGATGTGGAAAAAAGAGAACCTTTGTGCACTGCTGGTGGGAATGTAAATAGGTGCAGCCACTATGGAAAACAGCATGGAGTTTCCTCCAAAACTTAAAAGTAAAAGTATCTTATGATCCAGCAATTCCATTTCTGGGCATCTACCTGAAGAAAACAAAAACACAAATCCAAATATACAGAGGGTGCCAAAAATATATATATACACATTTTAAGAAAGGAAAAACTGTATTAAAATTGTAATACTCAATATATACCAATAACCAAAGATCACGTTTGACTTCTGCAATTACAAGAGGTGCTCAAAGCAGTTACCATCAGCGTCCAGACACTTCTGACGACGGCGAACTACAGCTTGAGTAACGTTGACCAAAGTATCCACTTGTACCGCTGTGCATGCCGGTTCAATTTCCTCCGGAAGTACCACCAGTGTAGCCGGTTTTCTATGGTACACCACATCCTTTAAGGTTCCCCCATAGGTAGAAGTCAAGGGGTGTTAAGTCAGGAGAATGTGGGGGAAACTCAACCGCACCTCTTCGTCCTATCCATTGTCCTGGAAAATGGACTTGTGCTCCTTGAAGGACAACCGTGGTTTGGCCATTTTCTTTGACTGTCCTGCCTTTCGCATGGTGACACTAGTGTTCATTTGATTAATGCCATCGTTTAAGTGAACATCATACCACACATGGCTACTGTAATTTAACTTCAAAAAGTAATACATAGATAACATCTCTTATGATGTGTATACATTTTTTGGCACCCCAGTATACAGTTGACCCTTGAACAGCATGGGTTTTAACTGTACAGGTTCACTTACATGTGAAATGTTTTTTCAATAAATATACAATTGACCCTCCATATCCCCGGGTTTCACATTCATGGGTTCAATCCACCAATCAAAAGCAGTATTTTCAACCTGCTGTTAGGAATCCGCAGGTGTGCACGGCCAACTGTGTGCATTGATCTAACCACTTTCTATAAGGGACTTGAGCATCAGTGGGGTTTGGTATTCATGGGGGTCCTGGAATCAATCCCCCAGTAGATATCAAGGATGACTGAAGTTTGGGGCAAGTCAAAATTATGTACGTATTTTCAATTGAATGGGGGGTTGATGCCCTTAACCTCCATGATGTGCAAGGGTCAACTGTATCTACACCCATGTTCACTGCAGCAGTATTTACAATGCGTCCACTGATAATCAAACAGATAAAGAAGACATGATACACACCCACACACACCCACACCCCCCCACATACACACACACACATATATATATACAGTGAAATACTACTCAGTTATTAAAAAGACCGGAATCTTCCATCTGTGACAATATAGATGAACCTGCTAAGTGAAATAAACCAGACAAAGACAAATACTGTATTTTACTGATAGGTGGAATCTAAAAAACAAATAAGCAAACAAAACAAATCCATAGAAGAGACTGGTGGTTGCCAGGGGGACAGAGGGTTGGGAGGTGAGCATATGGGTGAAGGGGATCAAGGGGTACAGATGTCTGATTTTAAAGCAGGTTAAGATTTTACAGCATGAGGACTACAGCTGATAACATTGTACTAACTTTTTTGGTGACAGAGGGTAACTGGATTTATTGTGGTGATTGCTGTATAACGTATATAAATGTTGGATCATGATTTTTTTTTTAGACACTCGAAACCAACATAATATTGCAGATTATACTTCAATAAAATAAGAGTACTTGATGTGTTTCTTTTTCAGGTTTATTTTTAAGTTCGTCCTATGCACTTAAAATATATTTTAATTTTTTTTTGTTAAACTTGTTATGGTTTCCAAAAAAAATTCGGTCATTACATTTTCTGTATGGTTGCTTTTCTATATATGTAACATATTTTATCATTAATTTTCATAGCACCTTACTGATTTTTATTTTTGAAGTTTTCCAGATAGTTTTCAACATACAATGAGATGCATTCACACCACTCTTTGAAATGTTTGTCTCATTTTTTTGTATGCAATGCAGTGATTATAAAAATGTTAACTGTCAGTAAAGAGAAGGGATCTGCTTTTTTTGCCTAATCTAAGGAGATATGATTATTTTTCATTTGACTTATTAAAAAGGGTAAATATGCTGAAATAGTTTTACTGATTTTTACTAATATTTATTTTTACATTTTTGCCATACTTTTCATAAAGTTGATCATTTTGCATGTGTACCTTTGTTACACTTTGGAATAAATTATGTCATAAAATGAAACATTATTCAGCCATAAAAAATTGAAGGGAAATCCTGCCATTTGTAAAAATCATGGATGACCCTTGAGGCATTACACTAAGTGAAGTAAGTTAGAGAAAGACAAATGCTATGTGATCTCATTCACATGTGGAATCTTTTTTAAAAACCCAACTCACAGAAACAGGCAAGAGACTGGTGGTTTCCAGGGGCAGGGAGTGGGTGATGGGGGAAATGGGTGGAGGGGGTCAAAGGGTACAAACTTCATTATAAGTGACAAAAGGAATACTCTGAGATGTCCTGAATTAAATTACAGTGGGCCTGAATAGAAACGACAGAGATTAAGAGTAATTGAGCAGTGAATAGCTGGGGGCCAGCTGACAGCAGACTGTCACATCCCTGAGAGTCTGTTGGAGCTGGCACCACCTTTCAGGCGGCTTCTAGAGAGAAGTCACCACCAGACACCCTGCACCCTGTTGTTGCTTGAACTTTCATGACTGCTGCCCACAATCCATCAACAATTTCTTCCTGACAGATGGTGCAGTTTCTCCTTCAATTTTTGATTAATGGTTTACCTGTTTATTGATTTTTTCCTAAGTGGCTTTTATATTTCCATTTTGTAATTCACTAATTTTTGCTTTTCTCCTTATTTCATTATGTGTGTGTGTGTACATGCATGTTTATAATTTACAGATTTGAATACCTACTTAATTATGTAATCTGTCTTTCTAGATGATGCCTATTAGTATTTAAAACTAATTTTAATCTGAGCACAGACTCAGCCTTATCCTATAGATCATGGAATGTATAATTTTTCATTATTTATTCTATCCTGCTAAATGATTTTGAATTCACTCTTTCATCATTTTTGATATTTAGAAGAATTTTCATGTGGTAGTGGCTTATTAAATCAACACCAGAGAATGTTGCCTCTACTACCAATTTCTCAGTTTCATTGACAGTTTTATTGTGATCTAATACGGTCAATTATTTTTTTTTTAGTGTCCATTCAATACAGGAAAATGTAATATGCAATATAGTCTCATGGCAAAAATTCTGACATGTATTAATTTTCTCTTTTTTTGCATTAGTACTGGGTTATTTTCCAATATCCACATGCCACCTCTCCCCCACACTGAGGTTGTAGTTTAACAGGCGCTGTGGAAACTGCTAACATGCCCCCAAGATGTATACAAACGTGCAAAATGGAATGGCATATGGGCATCGATTATGAGCTGGAAATGTTTCCCTTTAAGTCACTGAAAGTCAGTGCATGGATTTTTAGGGACATGGGAGAAGAAGGGGTTCCCACATCTTAGAAGAGAAGGGAACCGGTTAAAGTCTGCACATCCACCAAACTTAGGCACAAGAAGCATAAGCAAATCGGGACTAGCTTTCACACGGGCATTTTTCATGTGGTTAGAATAAAACCCCTGTCCAGACCCCCAGGCTGAATCTGTGAGTCCTCGCGGAGGAGGGCTCCAGCACACACTCTGAACCATTCACAGCGCAAACCTTTGTGTGCGAGGGCCCCTTTGTTGCTGACTGCAACGCGGGCGGCCCGGCCGTCCTCATGGGCAGACTCTTGAAGTCGCCCAGCCTTTGTGGCAGTGACATCCCTGTTACTTGACCTATTTCTGAAAGTGCTGATGAGGGACAAGAAATTTCTATTTTTAAACATCATCTCATTTTCCTCCTACAGGCATCCGTCATAAATCATACATTTTTGTTGTTGTTGTCGTTTACTATATTTTCAGAAATAGAATAGCACATTTTTAGTTTCACTGAATGATTTTTGCTGTTAAAAAAAAAACTACTTGGTCTTTTTGAAACTATGAACTTAACAGTATTGTGCCCCCTTCCTCTGAAAATAATCATAACATAATAATGTTACTTTAATTCAAGTTCCAAAGATTCCCAAAGAGAAAAAATTTGGTGGACTATTAATTCTTGTGTAAGATCTGCTCAGGTCCACAAACACACAGAAATCCCACTTTTATAACTGCTTCTTTAAAAATACCTTTGTTTCAAGCTCCTTGTTCAATTATAATTGATCTACACAACCATAATGCAAAAAAATGGTGGTGGTGTACCCATTTCTCATACAAAGAAACTGAGGTATAGAAAACAGAAGTAACAAATCAGGCTTCTATTTACCCTTTGTTTGTTGCCCAAACCATTTAATCTTTACTAACACTTGTCCCACTGGATCTCCCGCACTTCATTATGATTGGTTGGTTCAAAATATTATTTAAATAAAAACGTGATTATTTCACAATGTTAGGCTGTGTATCTTAGAACAAAGCTTCAGAGCCTTTCAAGTTCTACTTTAAAAACTCACTCTGACGACTTGGCCAATACTCAAAGTTCATTTTCTGAGGCTTTGGTGCCATTACAGCCTCTGGGAATGCCCCACCTGGTCCTGTTCTTTGGTTGGTTAGTCACTTAAGCCCTTTTTCTCCTGCATAATTGGGGGAGCCACAGGGGTGGGAATGTTGGGATTTTATGGAGAATCACTCATCCTGCACACCAGTAACAGCCTCCTGACCAATGAACTCTTTGGATTAAAGGAATCATGAGAAAGGGCATATTAACAACGACCCCAGTGAATCAGGCTGAGGTCCTTATCCACAGAATCAGGACTCATGTAAGAGGGGAGAGGCAGTACAAAAATTCAGGAGGCATATGCACATTCTGAGAAGAAGACTGAGAAATACCAAGTTTGGCAGCCCACAGTTCAAGCCCTGAGGCTCCCAAATTCTGCAGGAGATGACGTGTGCCCATCTCCATACCATCCATAGCACCTATGTTTCCGGTAGCTATCACCAGCTGCTCCCCTGCTCCTGGTCACATATATGAGGCAAGGGGCATCACAGTGTCTATGATCTGGAAATACATGTATCACACTACCATTCACAGTTCTACTTATTTACACCCATGGGTCACAGCTCTATCAGCAAACCATTTCATCTTTGGACCTTACTAACTTTGTCAGGTTGATGGGAAAATTACAGTAAGTACCACGTAAGGTGGTTCCAAAAATTAAAGTCATGCTTTTGAAGAGTGCTAAGTATATGGTACAAACTCTGCAAATATGCCCTGTCTTTGTTAAGACAGTTAGGGAAGTCTGAACTTCCTGGAACGCAGGCCCCCAGTATATTTTCAGTTGCCTTAGCCAAGAGAAGAGCATTCTTTAGCAGATGCATACAGCATTTTATACAGGTGAATTAGATAAATCATTAATATTGTGCCATTCCTGTAGAACTGTACACCTGGAACCTATGTAATTCTTGCTAACAAATGTCACCCCAATAAGTCTAACCAAAAAAAAAATTGTGCTGTTCAACTCATTCTTTCTTAATTTACTTGTTCAGTTGCTGAAAAGGTGTATTAAAATTGTTTACTAAGATTTTATATTTCTATTCTTATCAATTACCTATTTGTATATATGATGCTGTTATTAAATGAATACAAAATTTTAATTGTTTTTATCTTCCTGGCAAATAACAATGTAAAGTTCATATAACATTCTTATTTATCCTCAGCAATGCATTTCTATTTGCTATGAACTTTGTGATAAAAAGTCATAGCACCTGTTTATTTTTTTATCCCATTGCTTTTAATGTTTCCATATTCTTATGTTTTAGGTGTGTATTTTAAACAGAACATAGATTCATTTTAATTTTAACTGAGCCTGAAAATCTGACTTTTAGTTTTTAAACTAGTTTCACTTAATCTGTGTTATAAACTAAGCTCTGTGTTATCAACTTTTCTGCATTACTATTTAGTTTTTGTTCCTTTCTAGATTTCATTTTATTTGTTCTTTCTTGTATTCCAAGGGATTTCAAAATGTTTGTTATTCTATTTTCTCTTTTACAGTCTTGTCACTTATATGTTGAAAACTTTTGTGAAAAGCCCCTTGTTTCAAATGTCTATGGAGAATGAAAAATATTGAACATAAAGAACTAAGTCCAGGATTCTGCTGTTATAAGGAATAATGAGATGGTGCTAAACTGCTAAATGACACACATTTCTTTATTTATAATAGCAGAGTGAGCTATTAATGCTATCACAGAAATAATAAGCAAAGTATTTAGCAAGTCCTTTAAGATCTGCAGTTTATGGCCAGAGCCTCTTCAATAGCTGTTTTCATTACATGCTAATTAGATGCCTGTGACAAGTACAGAAAAATTATTCACACAGCTCACACTCACAACAATGGATTTTGTTAGCCTTTGTTAGCTTCCAGCTCTGTGTATTTTGTTACATAAACATTATATTATGGTTATAGCCTTTATATATAGGTTTTCAAATACATGCATTTATGGGCACATATATTTATATATAATTCTATAGTATATATAATTCTACAGTATATATAATTAAATATATACTTCCAAATATAAATAACTCCACATCAAGTTAAGCAGGATAAAAACATGTAAACATACACACCTGGGTTTGGTCAAGTACAACAGAACACCACAAGGTAACCACAAGTTACAAGTGCACTTGAAGGGGAATCAGGGAAGGAAAAGACATGTAAACAGCACAGATGAGCAGCTGCCCAGGCCCCACCAGGGTCCATTTCTTAAGGCTGAAGCAGCAAAAAGTTCCTTGTTCAGTTAAGACTTCTCTCCCTTCACCCTGTCACATTTATTCTTGAGGGACTTCAAAATGAGTGTGGAAATCCTGTAAACACTAGACTAGAACTGAGTCACTCCTGTTGAAAACAGAGATGACAAAATAAAACATAAACTGACAGTCATATTCATTCCACCAAACAACAACTTTAAGGACTTTTTGTTACTTTTGTGCAACACCATAATCCTAGGGGGAAAGAAATGGGGATGGGCAAGAAAACGGATGAGTGATCTATAAAAATGGCTTCAACAGCTGCTGGACATGGCAGATGTGTCTCTAAACAGAAAACAGGCACCAGCGGATGACAGAGCCTCAGCGCACACCACCACATGCCAAAGCACAATGCCACATATTCAGATTGAAGTGTCTTTCCAGCCCCAAATGAAGCAAGTCACACTGGTTCTCTGAGAAGGGGAGTTCATTATCCCCCAGTGAAAGAAAAACACTCAAACAACAGACTGGCCAGCCAAAGCATGACAAGCTGTTTTCACTGCTCTGAAAGTGCATGCTGTCCTCTCCCACCTGCTCGGGCTCCTGATGTTCACTGCTGGGACTGCTGTCTTCCCTGGAACCCCGCCTCTCAGGCTCCTCTCCCTGGCCCTCGGGGTTTTCAGGCTCCTCTCCCTGGCCCTCAGGGTTTTCATGGTGGTAAAAACACTTCTCTCCAAATCGGCAGCGAGCCCTGCCTTCAGCAAAAAAGCTGCAGGTCATGTGGCTCATTGCCTCCTTGTAAGCCTGAATAAGTTTCTGCTTCTCTTCCTCGTCCTCCACCCAGAACTCGCTGGGAACGACCAAGTCGGAGGCAACCCTGCACTGTGGGCAGGATTTAATAACCCTGTTCCTGAACACCTTGGCAGCCCTCCACCTGCGGATACACTTAAGACAGTAGGCGTGGTTGCAGTTAGAGAGGATGCCAAAGCGGCTGTCATTGGGGCTGGGTCTCCCATAGACCAACTCCATGCAGATGCCACACACTTTGTCCAGACTGCGCTGCACAGCAAACGAGAGCTCCATGTCTTTTTCGTGTGCTTCAATGCAGGCCCTTACATGCTCTGCCCTCTGCTCAACATCCACGGGGTGCAAGACCTGGTACCCACACATATCGCATGTATCTCCGTGGACATACGCACAGCTCTCCCCACGAAAGCACTGCCCCATGGCAGCAGCGCGGCAAAGCTGTCCCCCCCTGCCCACAGCAATGTGCTCCCTCTTAGGCTCCCATCTCTGTCCAGGAGGCTCGGGGACAAAAGGGGCCCTGCGGCCCTGGTAGGGTTGCCCGGGAACAAATTCAATGGCATGCTCCCAGCCTTCTGCACCTGCTCCTCCGGCAGCTTCAAGGCCTGCATTGTCTGTCTCGGCTTCAAAGAAACCCCTTTCAGCAGCCGAGCCAATCACAGGCAAGGAGCGTGAGGACGCAGCAGGGGGGGCTTCCGCCACTTCCTGAGGCAGGGGCTTGATGTGCGCAGCCGCACTGGGGCCTGGCTCTGCAGAGGCCGGAGGCGATGAATCGCGCCTCTCGCTGCCGTCCCCCTCGCCGCTGGCCCCCTTGCTGGCCCCCTGCCGGTCCGAGATGTTGTGGGAGTAGCGACAGTTCTCCCCCTCCTTGCACATCCCATGCACATAATACCTGCAGACGACTTGCTTTGTCCAGATGCCGGAGCTCCGGCTGGACACCAGCCAGCTGGGCCCGGCCCCTCCCCCTGAGGCCTGGGGACGTCTCCGACGTGACGTACGGAAGTGGGCCGGGCCTAGATCCCCAGGCTGCCGGGAAACCGGGCGCGTGGGGCGGCCGTGCCCGCTTGCACCCTCACCTGCTTCCTGGGCACCTGTAGAGGCACCGGCTTCTTCCTTGGGCTCTGAGGGAGCTGCAGGCTCTTCCATGGCAGTTTTTGCTCCCCCAAAGGGTTTCAGAACCTCCCCAGGGCCTATTCCTTTCGTGCTCCAGGCCCGGAGGGCAGGAGCCGGCACGGAGTTTCTCTTTGGGAAGTGTGCATCTCTTTTTCTTCCGTCACGCCCCCTGTTTCCGGTTTCTGTGCGTTCCTACTTCCTTCTCCGGGCAGGTATGGCGGACACTTCCTGTGGGTGCAACGTCAGCCTTATATCCAGTCCACGTGGTCTGTAGTTGGGTTCCTGACTTGGTGCGTGCTTTGTTCACAGCTGCAGGGCTGCCGCTCACTCTCCTCTGGCCCCTGCTCCTCCGGCGCCTGCTCGTTCCTTCGGGAGGATGCAGTCCTGACCATTGGAGGTTGTAATTAAATCTCTCCTGCTGTTCCCGCACATGCGTTTATTTTATTGATTTAAAAAATCATAGAAACCATGACCCATGCTTCCCCGCTCATGTTCACAGTCGTAGTGTCTGAAACATCTCATACGGGGATTTTATAAAGTGCTTTTCTGTTCACTGCATTTTATGTTTATGTGGTTTTTTTTTTTTTTTTTGGTTTTTTTTTTTTTTTTGTTTTTTGGTTTTTTTTTTTTTTTTTTTTTTTTTTTTTTTTTTTTTTTTTTTTTTTTTTTTTTTTTTTTTTTTTTTTTTTGGTTTTTGGGGTTTTTTTGTTTTTTTGGTCTCATGACTTAACTGATGGAAGCTTTAAGCATTTTGTTCTGTGCATAAGACAGGATTTCTATTGATCATTATTTTCTGGAAATTCATAGGGCTTACGCTGGAAATGTAGCGCCTTTCAGATGTCTTAGTTTATTGTGATTTCTAAGTCTCCTCTCCTACTGTGCAGAAGCCGCAGACTTTGTGCACTCAAGTCCACAAAGACTAAACCAGCTGCAGTCCTGACGCTGGCTTAATAAGCCGCTGTCCCCTGTGTGACCCAGGCTTTTATTTTCTCTTGCTAGTTTAAGACATGGTGCCCTTTTGTTTCCCTTTCTTTCACCCTGGTTTGTGTTGTATGGTGGTAGGACAGCTTTTCTGAGACATATTCTCTACCATCTGCTCACAACTGGTATTTGTAAAAATTTCCATGTGTGAGCTCTTTGTCATTTTGCAGATACATTTTGTAGTTTAGTAAAAATATTTTGTAGTTCTACTAATCATAAATGCATACTGAATTTTATCATGTAGTTGTCTGAATTTTTTGAGAGATTATCATTTCCCTTTTTTCTCTTTGCACTTACAGATTTTTAAATATTTAACTTACTATTTTTCCAAGCATAAACATTTCTGTGTTATGATGTAGCATCATTTATATATTATTGGATTTTGTTTGCTAAAACAAGTTTCTGAGAGAGAATTTTATATCCTACATTTACATTTTAAAGTGGGAGGCAGTCTGACTATAGCATATAAATTATTGGAACAAATAATAAAGATAAGATTAATTAAAGAGAAAAACATGAAGTAAGGGAAAAGAATCAAACAAAATCCTTTGAAAGCATTATTGAAACTAATATATTTCTGGTGAAATTTATCAAGAAAAAAATGAAGATGACTCAAATCAAATAACCTAGATGAGAAATTTTAATAGTGGTATCACTACATTAATAAAACATTAAAAATCATGAAAGAATATCAGGAACAAGATGAGACTATAAAATTCAAAAATTTACATGATAGGATAATATTTCTAGAAACACATTTATTAATAAAAAATGACAAGCAGAAATAAACAAATACTGATCTGTTAGATAAATAAATCTATAATTAAAAATAATTCTCTAAATGAAAGGTTTTAAAGCTTTCTGTCTGAAAAAATAGAAAACCAAAAAGGGTCTCTATTTATTATCCCAAGTGGTATCCAGTACAAAAAGCCACAGAAAGAAAAGATGTTAGAATCGAAAGGAATTATTAATGGAAGAGAATAATTCACTGATAAGACTATTATATTTAATACGCACAATTAGCAACATCGATAGTACAATATACAAAAATGAATTGTATTTGCACATGTTTATAGTGTTATTATGTTATAAATGTATATAAAATCAATGACACACATTTAAAAGTCAGAGCATTTACACATTAAAAGTTAACCACCTTAGGAATTGAAATAATTGTAGTTCTAAAAATGGAAATCATTTTTATCTAGGAAGACCTAAAGAGAATGAGGGATACACTGACCATGCAGTGTTTCCCACCACAAATCTGGGCATTTTCTTCCTCTCCAGTCACTGAGTTTTGTATTGTTCTCACAAAGTCTGATTCACTTGCACTCTCCTAAATGTCTTGGTCAATAGATATTCTTTTGACAGTCCCAAAGATTTCCAAAGGAAAAGACTTGGATTAGAGACTCCAGGCTTATGTACCAGGCTGTTCACAGATTCACAAACATAAAGATTGGGAATGCAAGCCTATCATTTGTTTAATAGTAACATGTTTCCAGCACGGTGTTTAAATTACATTTGACCCACTTTTTATAAGCTAGCACTTTGAAGTCTCATGTGCTATGATGATTGTACATATGTGCTGTCCAGTACAGTAGCCAGTAGCTCCATGTGGCTTTGGAGCACTGAAATGTGGCTAATGTGACTTAGGAACTGAATTTATTTGTTTTTGTTTTGCTTCATTTCAAAGTTAATTTAAATAGCCATATGTGGCTAGTAGCTACTAGACAGTACATTCTGGAGAGCATTTTACCACCCTATCTCCTCCAATAGGAGGAAATGAGACTCCCCAGCCTGCCCAAAGCCAGGCTGCTGGTACGTGGCCCAATTTGCTTTCACATCCCCATCTGTGTGCCTCTCAAACGTGTTAATTTTCTGCCATCTCATAGTGAACTGTATCTTCTAGTTTTATCATGACAGTAATTCATATACCCAATTGGAAACTAAAATTGTATCCCATGAGTTTAAATATCATATGAGACTGAGTAACTGGAAATATTGGGCAGTGCAGCTTGAGAGAAATAAGCAATTATTTCCCATCCCACAAATTCCTATTCTCAGAGGATTTTCTGTCACCAGGAAACAGAGTGACGATGGGGGAGGTGGCACTTCAAGGCTGATACACATCCAGGCAGCTTAACAAAAGCCCAAGAGGCCAGAGACTAACTCAGAAGTGGACTGTGGAGATGGACAGAAAAGAACCAAAGGCCCCACAGTCTTTTATTCCAAACAGCTCAGGCCTGCTGGGCTGAGCCTCACTTGGCTGATTTGTCTATATTAAAAGGATATGCATTGTCTGATAGTAATTTCCTGCAGCAAACACCTCTGTTTCAGGTCCAACATTTATCATATTTTGCCGTGTATAATACACACATTTTTGCCCAAATTTGTAAGGAAAAAATAAGGATGTGCATGACACATGGGTAGTACTAATTCTGTATCTATATATAAATGTTTTTAATTTTTTTATGCTTATGAGTTAAAAAGTATAACTCTAGAAATCAATAATGACATCTGTATGCAAAATAATACCCTGGAATATGATAATCATTTTTTTATTTTCATAAAAATTTTATACATAAAACTTCTTGTACCATAAGATGTTAAAAATAAACGCTAAAATTCCTTTATAATATAAAAAACAAGTACATAAACAGAAACAAATAAAAATTTGAATTAAAAACTTAAAATGAAAAATTTTTTTCCCTGAAAGTTTAAGCCAAAAACATGGCTGTGCTGTATGCACAGGAGGGCATTATATAAGGCAGGAACTTCTGTGGGAGTTGGGGAGTGGTGTTGGTGAGAGTGGGGATTAAAAGCAAGTGTCTAGAATCGGACATCAGGGGTTCAAATCCTGAATCTACCAGTCTCTACCAGGAATTCAACTTGGGCAAATTATTCACACTTTCACCTCATCTGGAAAATGATAGGAATAATTAATAATAATAATTACAATAATAACAGTAGTAATAATGAGGAATTAGCTCACAAGGTTGCTGTATTAAGTGAGAGGATTCTTATAAAGTGATGACACCAGTGCCTGTTAAAATGGACAATCTTTGGGATCTCTATAAATGTCTTTTGTATTTTAGAGTAATCCAAAGAGTTCTGTGATGGACACCTCAGTCCTTGTCTCTATTTCGGTCTCCTGGATACAGCAGAAATGTATCTACAGGATGGCTGGATGTTCCTGGCATGTGAGGACCAGTGAATGAGTACTTATTTTCTCATACTGATGAGCAAACTGATTTTTATGTTGGAACTTATAGAGCCACTTAATGTGTGGTACACATTAAGTTATGTGCAGTGTTTTTGTTTTGTTTTATTTTGTTTTGTTTTGTTTTTGTATCAATTATACCCCCCCCATAAAACTGGGAAAAAATAAGTTGCATTTAAAACCAAGTGGAATAAAATACCTTATTTTAGCAAGGAAGTCCAGATGTAGGTACCTCTGTGCGGCATTTTTTGTTCCCTCCTCACTTGTGATTACCTTGGGATTCTGCATAGAGCAGTGTTCTATTAGCTCCTCCTGAAAGAGTGTGGGCTGTTTTTAGGAATGTACATTGGGTCACCATGAGTGGACAATTAGATAACAAGAAAGCTACTCAAAAGGGGCCTTTCTAATTTGATATTTCAATCTGGATATAAGAAAGTAGTGCAAATTCTCCTCAGGCCATTCAAGTATCGTATCATCAAAACTGCCCTAATAATAAAAATTGTATTGTAATTAAACACTGAAACTTCTCAAGAAATTTTCAGGACCCTTTTCTTCTAGAGAATTCAGCCATGTGCATACTTCAGTGCAGTTGACAGAATTCTCATTGATATATTTTACAGATCCCTAACATACTTAAATTTCAATTTCTAGCAGAGACCTATCCAGGATGCCAGTAGGTCTTTATAATTATTTGGGGGCAGAACTCTAGTTTCTTCATCTGTTCTAGGCAACCCCTGTGGAGAAAGGTGTTAGTTGAACTTCCCCATGATACAGAAATGACACCGGGGTCTCATTGTCAATGTCGCCTAGCTGCAGGTAGCAAACAACCTGTCTTGTTTTCTACTGCATGCCTAGCTGCTGTTATCTGTCATCCAGACCCTGACAGGTATTGTGGATTGCACCTTTGGGGACCAGTAGCCCAATGTTCAACCTAAAGGGGTCAAGGAAATAATTATCTTGCTCCTGCACCCCTCCACACAATTGCCAAAGTTGCCCCATCACTTAAACATTGCAAGACCCCAGCTATGTGCCTGGACCTTAGAGAATGCAGCTGCATATCAACATGAGAACGGACTGATACTTTGGACAAGGGAGCTAAAAATTATGTCCCAATGAGAGGCTGCTGTAGCTCTTTAAGTGCTTTTTGGGTCTGCAAACATCACATTCCTCATTTACAAATTTTACTTCCAAATTAAAGTCACCAGGCATGTGCATTGCTGCCCATAGAGGCTCCTTCACTGTAGAGACTCTGGCAACCTTTCCTCATGCCTCCTAAAACGTCTAGACCACTTATAAACTGCCCATGAGCTTATGGTGCAAGAAATTGCCCTTCTCAGCATCTAGTGATATACCATTGGAGTGAATATTCCTGGCTACATGCTGGACTCTCCTAAAAACAGAGGCTCTTGTTGATCATGAGTCTGTAATGCTCCCTAGCCCACTACCCACTGGGCTTTGGGCCAAGGACGTAGTACCACACAAACCTGGCACAACTACTGAGGCCTCATTGCCACAAGTAGGAGTTCTACCTGAGCCCTTTGGAATATCCACCTGCGCAGGAGATGGGCAGGCACGTTCTCTGTCCGTGGTGCTGAATGTTGCCCTACCCGCCAAATCCTTAGCTACCTGGGGAGCCCCTTGGGATCGACTAAGTGAACATGAATGGGGGTTTGTAGACTATAAAGTGGCAGAGCAAACCATCATAAAAATGATGGAGTTCAGTAGAAAGTTGTTCCTTTTCTTACTCTTTAACCAGGTCATGCCCCAAATACGAAGGAACCCAGTGGTCAGCACGATTGGACAAAAATTAAGTAGTCATCTTAGCACTGGATGCGCTGGCCAACAACCGACCTTATCTGTATGTTTTTACAAACTCCTGGGACATTCACAAAGAACTATTCCTTTCAGGGAAAGGAACTCTGGGAATATCTTTCCTCACCACTACTCAAAATATAAATCAAGGCCAGGCATGACTCTACATGATCTAAGGCCATAATACAAGGCCTTGCCGGGACCCTCTACTCCCTTTACAGACAATACTGATAGTAACCTGACTACATATTTTACTTTTCAGAATACACAAGGATGGGCTCTTTTAAAAAGGCATTCAATGAAAATTTATCTCCTCAAAAGGTCCCAGGAAGCTGGTTTAATTGAGAGGAGTAATAAGACTCTTCAAAAAATTCCTATTTAAGTTACAAAACGAAACAGTGACATTTAAATGGGACTCCCTGCACCCTACTGCCCTCTGCTACACTCCTCCTCCAACTTCTCACCATGACCTCCTGCCCTGTGTCTGAATCAATGACACAACGACCCTTCCCCCGTGGTCACAAGTAAATAACATTAACCTTTACATATACCTTACTAAACTATGACTTTACACATTCCAACAATGCAGCTGTGAGATCTGCCACCTCCACCCAAGAAGTACACCAACATATAACTATCACAGATATAACTCAGACATTTAACACACTTCACTACTACACCAAGGTAGTGATAGAGACTCCAGAAATTTCAGATGTATTTTTGTTTCTTTGTTTTTGCTAATGACATATTGGCCCTTTGTTATGGGCCAATCTACAAGGGCTCCTTATATTTTTGTTTTATTCCTTTTAACTCTCATAATAAAATGCTTCTACAGTTTTTGCAAAACTTATGCTTTACTCTATAAAAGTTTCAGCTATTACTCAGGCCAAATAGTTCAAATAATTGAGCTCAAGACTGATGTCAAGACATCAAAATATCAATTGTAATATAGTGTTGTTGGTTTGTTCCAGCTATATTGAGATATAATTAACATGTAACATTGTGTGAGTTTAAGGTATACATGTGATTTTATGTACTGTATACTCAATTACCACAATGTAAGCTAATACACCTACCACCTTACATAGTTAGAATGTGTTTTGAGAACTTTTAAGATTTACTCTTTAGCACCTTTCAAATATACAACATTGTTAACTATAGTCACCAAGTCGTACATTACATCCCCAGAAATTATTCATCTTATAACTGGAAACGAAGGACGCATCCCGTAGGGCACACCCTTGCCTGTAGGAGCTCAAGAGTAATGCATCAGGTCAAATGACAAGGACATTCCTCTACTGCAGGGAGTAAAGCGCTTATAAAGTTGTTTTGAAATAGGGCATTTAGTTTGTTTTCCCGTTAGACTTTTAAAGTCCGCTGAATGATGCCAACCTGCCACGTTTTCAGGACTCAGGACGGGTTTCAAGGAAGTAAGAGCGCAAACAGTTTAAGTTACACGACTTTCACCGCGCTCCAGAGCATGCGCAGTCCGCTCTTCCCGGCGCCGGCGTCACACGGAAACCGGCTCTCCCGTTCTCATCGCCCCACCCCGCCAACCCTTTCTTTCACTCCTGCGCCCGCAGGGCCTCCAAAAGCTAAGACCCAGGCCTGCTCCAAGCACCCTCGGAGAAGGGTCGTCAGAGCTGACTTCCTAGGACTTGGACTCGGACTCGGACTCCGACTCGGACTCCGACTCCGACTCGGACAGGGAGACCGGAAGCGGAAGGGCCTGGGCTTCGCTTTGTGCACTACATTTCCCAGAATGCTCCGTGACGGTTTCCGCTTTCTCTGCTCGTTCGGCGAGGTGTCCAAGCTCTGGCTTCTGGGACTGGTATCGCACATCCATTATCCAGAGCACCAGATGTGACAAGATCTCCTAGTACCCATCCTCTACACCACTTGGAATCCATCATGCAGAATGCCTGACATCTGACCGATAACCGTGCTGGAACAGTCCTAATTTTAAGAATGCAGGACTGCTTATTCTCAAGAAGTCACAATTCACTGTAAGAACCCTTAACTTTCTTCTTTCCGATACTTCTGGGATTTTCCTTAGCGGTTTCCGGTTTAGAAACTCTAAGATCCTTGAATAAATCTTTATCATTTATTTCCAGCCACAACCGCCTGACTCTTTTTGTATTCATTCGACACTGTCGAAGATTCAGAAACAGCCAAAGTAAAACGAATGAATCGCTTCAGTAGTCATTAGTAAAAATTTACTGTACCCACACCAAAAGACAGCTGGCAAATCGAAAGCACTCAAACCTAAACTGGAATGAGGCTCAGGGATATATTGTTCTAAAGCAGCTTAGAGAGTAGGAAAGCAGTGACTGATTATTCTTCAGGGCGATTAGTTACAGTGTTGGAATTTTCAGGGGTTACCTTCTGTCTGCCTGAGGAAACATAGCTGAAGCCTTCCTAGATCATTCATGTGATTTAAATTTGGGAAAAACTTGTAATACCTAAGACATGGGTTTCCATATCTATTTATTATCACCTCTATACTGCTCATTGAAAGGCAACCCTTTCACAGTCACCTGAGTGGCTTTAAGTTTGGTTTTCCTTATCTAATAATTACAAACAGACAAACGGTAGCAGGAAATAAATTATATTTTGAAATAAGTGGGAAAAGTCTACAATAATACTATACTCAAGAAAAATATTATAAAGGAATGAGGGCAGAATAAAGATAGTTTCAGACCAAAAGAAGACAAGAACAACAAAAAAAAAATTGAGCAAGTCCATCTTGTAGTCACCCTGTAGAGTGAATGAACTGTCATCATAAATTTTGGTTAAGATGTCAAGGCTAATGATGCCACACCCACTCGAGGAGAATAAGAAAATGTGTGTAACTTATATAAGGAGGCTTTCTAGGGAGAGCAGAGCAGCCTTCCAAAGCTGGTCTGCAAATGCATTGAGAGAACAAAGAAGACTGGCATAAGGTTTTCATGGTGGTTGGGGTGTAGGCTGGGGTAAGTGTCCTGTGCATTTTTTGACATCCCACCCCTGTCACAGAAGGGGATACCTGGGTTTCTTATCAGCTTGCCCAGATGTGATATAGATGGGGGAAAGGTATCACCAGGCACACGTAAAAAGAAAAATTGGAGTCAGAGTCTTTATTACAGTACATTACCAGCAGACTTGGACCAAAGCAAGTTCTAAGAGATGTACCTTTTAGACAGAAGAGAAGTGTGTACAGTTCTTAAGATAAAGGAGAAATATAGAAGATAGAAAGGATAAATGTGTGGGTAAATGTAAACAAACTAATTTTAAAGAACAGCAGTAAAAAAATATCTGATGGGGCTAAAGGAAAATATAGAACTTTAAAAAACAAAAATATGTATGAAGGAGGGTGTAATGAATTTAACTGTTCCAACTTCTTTGTGTTAGCTAAGAAGAAATTAAATGCTAGCTTGATTAAATTTGAACTTTTAAGTATTTTTTGCATAACCATTAAAGATAAAAAGTAACAGTATATAATTCAAACCAGATGAGGAAAATTATTAAACAATGATTTAAAAAAAGATCATAAAGAATAATCCTAAATAATTGTGGGATGATTTGGACACTTCTACTTCAACTGATAAAACAAACAAAAAATTTAGTAGCCAAAATATTAGTAAAGCTATTTAGCAAGCTAAAATTATTATGATCAAAGCTGATTTAGTACAACTATAGGAAACACTGCACACATGAACCCTAGGATACATATTTACTAAGGACATATGTGATATTTAGAACATGGGGCTATATCCTTGATCACAAGCAACATCTCAATGAATTACAGAAGTCTGGCATCACAGAAAACATTTTCTCTGACAACAGGGAACTATTATAAAACTGTACACCAGTTACATGAAATTTAAAATAAACCATAAAAATTGAAACACAGCAATATTTATATGTTACCCTGAGTCAAAGAGAAAACTAAGAATACACTTGAAAGTATTTTGAACTGAGCAATGCAGATTATAACACACATCAAAACTTGTCATAAGTAAAAGATAAATACATCAACATAACTATGCATATATTGGGGGGGATTCTGAATAGTAATGAGGTAAGCAAATGTCATGTGTGATATCTAACAAACAGCAACATTAACTTCAAAAAGTATAAAAGAAAATAAAGGTAAAAGCTAGCAATGGGCTTAAATCCACCTAAGATCACTGCCAGAAATAGTAAGTCTACAGTAATTGTGTGTATACTAAATAATGATCCTAGTATATTAAGTTATGGGATATAGGGATACAACTTAAAAGTACACACAGTTTGAAATGTCAGTCTTTGGAAGGTCATTTCTGGGAAAGAAACAGCTAAAAGAAAGGAAGAGCCATCCTTCAGCAATTGCATAGTGCAAGGCACGAGGTAAGACCGAACATTTAACATCCTAAGAGAAATGAAAACCAGAGAATTGGACAACACAGTGTCTCCCAGAAACCATCAAAATGAATCCTTTGATGTAACTGAAATTTGCTTTCCTGACAGAAGAGGGTACCATTGAGCTAGGAATCTTGGACTGGTAAACCAGCCCAAACCCTTCGGTTCCCCTAACTTAAATCTCCACTTGTTCAGCAGTCTCATTTGAACTGAGGCTTTTCCAGGCACAGTGACACTCAGTGGTTTTTTTCATAGCAGGATGTCACAACGGCTGGCAGTTCTGAAAGTCACCAGCTCTGCCTTCAACCACACCAGGTTTTCTACTTACATAATGAAGCAAAGACACAGAAGGCAGGGTGGATTTCAAAGACAATTGAAACAATGGTGTGACAACGGATTAGAATCTCGATGTGCATGCACAAGCTTCCCCCATACTATGTCCATCATTGCCCATTGCAAAAATTCTACCCATTTCCTCTCTTTCTCAGTGACAAGCATATAAAGTCTAAACACTCATTTCCTATTTTTATGCCCATATTTCCATCTTGTTAAACTAGATTTGAGTTGCTGACCAAGTCATACTTATTTCCTTATGAAACAGCAGCATATTTTCTATTGACACAATGTATCTAACAAAGCATGTCTGCCTGAAGTATAGAAGGAGGGAGAATGGTTGGATTTTGGCCAGTTCTGCATGGAAATCATACTGAAAACAATGAGAGTGGTTAAGCTCTGTCCCAAGCCCAAAACTCATGATTGTAAAGGTCAGGAGAGAGAAAACAAAAAAACAAAAACAAAAGAAAAACAGTGAAGACACAGTTAACCCATATCTCAAGGATGGATGGTACTTATGTCTCTAAAGAAGTGGTTTTGGGTCCATACACTTACAACATTCTTCTTGGGGATCCATATTTGCATTTTTAAAAAGATTTCTATTAAAATATAGCAAACATACAATATTATATTAATATTAGTTTCAGGTGTACATCATGGTCATTCAACATTTGTATACCTAAATGAAGACCTTGATAACTCCAGCAACCATCTGGCACCGTGCCATGCTATCACAATATTACTGACTATATTCTCGGTACTGTACATTACATCCCCATGACTGGTTTTGTACCTGGAAATTTCATACTTGCAGTTTTTCATGTCACCACCAGGTGGAGGCCATGCTCACTACATCCCTCGCCCTCTTGGTGATGAGCTAATTTCAAAGAGAAATTCAGAGCTACTTGACTGAAGAAATTTTGCATATGCATTTAGATAGATAGACTTTGTAAAAAGATCTAAAAGCAGGACTATGTGTCTCCCATATTTCCTCAGAACATGAGCCAATTATCACAGAGAGCTATTAGAGTAATTAATTAGAGTCATTAATAACCAATTTCTACTTTCTGAGGTTATTTTTTTGTGTAGATCTACTTGTACAGAAACTTACCATTTCTCAGTAACAAAATTACGTATTATTATTTTAACGCTAAACAACCTGACTTTCAGGAAAAGTAGTATATAGTTATTTTTACAGCAAAATTAAATTATTTGTTCTGCACACTCATATCAGAGAAGAAACAAGAGGGAGGAAATTTTATTTATAATACAGTGTCACCATTGATCTTTTCACTCAAGTAAAAGAAATGTAAGTAAAAAGTGTATGTATCATAAATATACAGCTTTGTAAAAGTTCACAGCAACCTAGAAGCTTCCCTTAATATAAGTTTGTATCATATGGAACATATACTATATATTTAGCTGTTTTTTATCAATGTGAAGATTGTGAGGTTCATTCTTATTCTCGGTGAACAGCATTGTTTTTTCATTCCCACAGCTGAAGAGTATCCCATTGTGTCAACATATCACAATTTATTTATCCATTCAGCTGTTAATGGACATTGGGGGAGTTCCAAGTTTTGTGCCATTACAACCAGGGAACAGTCTTCTGAATCTTTTCATGAATCTATGCAGGCATTTATGCTGGTATGCAAATAAGGATAGAATTGCTGGATCACGCATTGGTTCAATTTTAGATAATACTGCTGAACAGCTTTCCAAAATGATTACGTCAATTTACATTTCCATCAATGGTATAGAAGAGATACAGTTGCTTTAAACCCTTGCCAACAGTTGGTATTATTTTTTTCTCCCTCCCATCACAACCATTCTAGGGAATATATTTTATGGTTTTAACATACATTTCCTTGATATCTAATGGAGTATGGCATCTTTTCATATATATATTGGCCATTTTAAAAGGGAATCAAATATATGGTGACAGAAGATTTGACTCTGGGTGGTGAACACAATCAATGTATAGATGATGTATTATAGTACTGTACACTTGAAACCTATATAGTTTTATTAACCAATGTCACCCCAATAAACTTAATTTTTTTTGTTTTTCAACACTGTTCAATTCTTTTAACCATTTAAAAATGTTGGATTGCCCTCCTCTTTTCTTATTTATTTATACAACAGCATTTCTTTATAAATTTTAGGTATAAATCATTTGTCAGAAATTATGTATTACAAATAATTTCTCTTGATCTAGGAATCTCATTTTTCACTATTTAGTGGGGTCTTCTGATGAGCTGAACTTCTTGATTTTTATATAATCTATGTATCATTTTCCCTTTGTAATTATTCCATTTTTCTGTCCTATTTAATAAGCGTTTGCTTAAACAAAGTTTGCAAAGATATTCTCCTGTTTTCTTCAAAATAATTTATTGTGTGCCATACACGTTTAAATCTACAATCTATCTTTACAAGATTTTTGAGTATGGTGTGAGCTAGAGATGAAACTGCATTTTTCCAGTGTGGCTCTCCAGACAACTCAGCAACATTTATTGATGAGGCCATCCTTCCCCCGTGACCTGTAGCCTCCTTTGTCACAAGTCAGCTGGCTCTCCATGCCTGGGTCTGTCTCTGGACTCTGCTCTATTCCATGGAAATTCTGAAAATAATTTGTCACAATCTCCACCCAAATCTTGCTGAGATTGGTTGTAATTGGCAGACTCTGTCGATTAATTGGGAAGAGCTGGCATCTTTACAATGCTGGGAATTGGAGTCAATGAACATGGAGTATCCCTCAGTTTACCCCTCTTGGGTCTCCAGCTTGGGACTTGCCAGTCTCCATAACAGTGTAAGAAATTTCTAATAATAAATCTTTCTCTGTGTGTGTATATACATAAATCCCATTTGCTCTGTTTCTCTGGAGAAACCTGAGTTATACACTGAGCAGTCATTGGATGATTTTTGTAAACAGATTTTTTTTAAAGTCACATTTCAATTGTTTCTGGCTGTATGTTGTAACAAGATGGTCTCCTGTATGTTGACTTTGTATTATGCGCCTTTGCTAGAATTGCTCACTGGCTTCAGGAGGTTATTTTTGTAAATTATTTACTTTTTACATTGATAACCATGTCATCTGAGGTGAAAGACAGCTTTACTTCATCCCTTAGGATCTGTAAAACTTTTATTTCTTTTTCTACTCTTACTGCACTGTCTACGTCTTCTAGAACATTTAACAAAATGGTATAAGGGAACATTCTTGCTTTATTCTCCATATTAGGGAAAATGTTTGGTATCTCATTATTAA
Organism: Lyroderma lyra; assembly: GCA_004026885.1. NCBI lineage: Eukaryota > Metazoa > Chordata > Mammalia > Chiroptera > Megadermatidae > Lyroderma > Lyroderma lyra. The sequence goes on along the minus strand of PVJL010001676.1, from coordinate 163,784 downwards.
ACATATATCTCCTTTATGATGTTAAAGACATTTTCTTCTAGACCTAGTTTGTGGAGGTTTTTTAAAAATACATTTTATTTTTAAAGTAATTGTTAGTTCACAGCAAAACTGAGCAGAAAACACAGAGTTCCCATGTAGCCCTGACTGTATACATACACAGCCACCTCCACTATTGACCTCCCACACAAAAATGTTAAAATCTGTGAGTGTGCATTAATACTTCATCACCCCAAATCTATAGTCTACACTATTTTGCAGAGGGTAATTTTTTTATCATTAATGAGTCTTGTATTTTATTAAATTGTTTTCCTGTATCCATGGATATGATCACATGGTTTTTCTTATATGGTCTGTTAATATTGAATTTGAAAACATTGCAGCAGTCTTATATTCAGGAATGGTTCTCATTTTGTTATGGTGTAACATTATTTTTATGTATTTTATGTATTACTGCATTTCATTTGTTAATATTTTGTATAGGATTTTTGTGTCTATATATGTGAGAGATCATTGGTCTATAGTTGTCTTTTGTTGTAAGGTTTTTATCTGGTTTTGAGTTTTCGAGCAATAATGACATCATAAAATGAGTTGGAAAGTCTTTGCTTCTGTTTTCTGGAAAAATTATGGAAAATTGTAACTTCACTGGTAGGAATTACAGTGAAATAATATTGCCCTGTGGCTTTTGGGGGAAGGGCTTTGTTATTAATATTAATTCAATTTTTTAAAATGTGAATAGAGCTATTGAAATTATCTTATTTCTCCTTGGGTCAGCTTTTCAAGAAATCAGTATATTTTATTTACAATAGCAAATTTATGCACATGGAGTTGTTTGTAGTATCCCCTTAGAACTGTTTTCATGTGCATGGAGTGAGGAACCAGTGGTGAGGGTCCATCTTTCACATCTAATACTAGTGATCTGTATCCTCTAGCGCGCGCTCGCTCTCTCTCTCTCTCTCTCTCTCTCTCTCTCTCTCTCTCATACATGGCTAGAGGTTTATCAATTTGCTTAATGTTTGTGAAGAGCCAGCATTTGATTTTGTTAAATTTCCCTAATGTTTTTCTATTGAAACTTGTATTGACTTGTGCTCTCATTTGTGGTTGCTTTAGGCTTAAATGGTCATCCTTTCTTGAATTCCCTAAAGTGCAAGTGGATTTATTTATTTGTATTCATTCTTATTTTCTGAGATGTGCACTCAATGCTCTAAGTTTCCTCCTAAGCACTGCTTTAGTTACAATTCACACATTGTAATAAGTTGTGTTTGCATTTTCATTTAGTCCAAAATGCTTTTGGAGATTTCTTCTTTGGCCCTTAAGTTATAGGGAGGGTTCCCTCTCTGCTGGCTTTCCCTTATGCTCATGGCCCACTTTCACCATGAGAGACCTGAGCATTTCCATCATAGCTTTTTCTCCTTCCCTCGCTGATACACTAACGTCTGTGTCGGGTCAGAGCATGATTCTGATGGCTGCTCTGTCTCCTCAGTCTGTGCACCTACCTGTCTTGCTTTTGACAAGTTACCTTCCTGGCAATGACTCTGTATTAACCAGGAAAACTCACCAGAGTCTCAGTATCTTGAGTTTTTTGTTTGTTTGTTTTTCTGCCAAGTTCTATTTTTTTAATTGTTAAATTTATTGGGGTGATATTGGTTATTAAAAATTACATAGGTTCCAGTGTACAATTCTACAATACATCGTCTATGTGTTGCATTATGTGTTCATCACCCAGAGTCAGTTCTCTTTCCATCACCATATATTTGTCCCTGTCCTATCTCCCCGACCTGCCTCCCCACATACCCTCAGAAAATATGAAATAGGGTCATTTATGACAACATGGATGGATCTTGAAATTATCATGCTAAGTGAAATAAGCCACACAGAGAAAACCAAGAACTACATGATTCCACTTATTGTTGCTTTCAACTACATGAAACAAAGTTGAAAGCAACAAAGAAATAGAACTCATGGACACAATCAATAGTTTAGTAGTTACCTAAGAGTCTTGAGTTTTTATTGGGGTTTGATCACCTTGCCGATTGAAGCTTTGACTACATCATTGAGATCAACCTCCTGCTCCTTCTAGAGGTCAGGTGGACAGCATGTGCATCAAAGCCCAACTTTCTTATCACACAATTGGTCTTTCTGGCACAACTGCTGCTGCAGTTGAGTTCATGGCATTGTGCAATAGCCTTGCAAGGAGCAGTGGTCCCTTCGCAGTGCTATCTTTTTCTGTCTCCATATACATCTTTGCACCCCTGGTGCCTGACTCCATAGGTGTAGGGAGCTATTTTCTAGAATAAAATGCTATTAAATTCTGAGTTTCTTATTCAAAAATACCTTATTGTGGAAGTTGCACCAGTCTGGCTTTGCTTTGAGTATCAGTAAAAGAAGTAGGACTTTGCTGAAATGAAATTTCTAAGGGGCAAGACCTTTGTCTGACACTGAGCTTATAAAATGTTGACATCTGCTATTTTGCATTCCAGTTATTACAGATGGGAATAATAAACACCCAGAGGATACATTTCTTCTGGGGTAAACTGTCATTCTTGGAGGAAGGCCTTGATGGCTGTGAAATAACCATAAGATAATACATTTACTGTCTTTCCAAATGGAGCAGTGTATCAGCCCTGTGGCCTATTATTATGTAAATCTTTGAGGAGATAGTGAGGACAATTTGAAATAAGCCACACTCAAGATAAATATCCAAATTAGTGGTTGTGACATCAAGCTGGAACATGACCTTTCTTGAAATAGAAAATATAAATAAAACTTATCTAAAGTGTTCAGCTATTCTAGACTAAAAGTCACATCAAGAATTCATTAATAAACATCAATATGCCTTTTGCCTTTAGGGGGTTGATAGCCATTTTTTCCCATATGGAATCTATATATTTTGTCAATTGCTTCACCCTTATTGGAATGAAATACTTGAGTACATTGGAACTATAATAGAAAAGCATATTTTAGCATAACATTGAAGGCCATATAATAGAATAGAAACATTCCTTTACCTTAGACAGTCAAAATATGTTTATATTTATGTAAATGCATATATATATTTATATACCAATTAATGTGTCTAAATCATGATATAGTCAAAACAAAACAAGAAAACTTATCTTTCCCATTTGGGGAAAAGCAAAATCAACTTTGACAACACCTGACAATTAGTGAGTAAAATATGTAACTTTCGCGAAGTGATTATGATTATTTTAACTATCTCAATATTGTGGAGCTTATATTGACATCTTTTTGCCTGTTATTTATAACACTTGAGCAAGTCATCTCATTTTTCTGTGTCCTGGTCTGCTTCTCTGTAATCTTGAATTATGTCATCTTTTCAAAGGGTTATTGCAAAGATTAAAAAGGAAATGCACTTAGCATAATACCTGGCACATACTATTCATGTAATGAGGGGTAACTTTGAAAGTACTTTTTAAAAGGATAATTTGTTTCTAGGTGTCAGAACACTCACCTTGCTTTATGAAATTGGAGCTCCTAAAGAATAGCGCAGAAGAGTTAGAAATTAGATATCAAAATAATTTTTGACATATGAGCTTTTACCCATTGTCAGCTGGGTCCTTCTGAAGACCCCATTGTTAGGGTGTGTGGTGTGATTGTGTCCTTGTGTGCCATGTGAATTTTATCACCAAATAAGCTGATGAGGTGTAAAGCAACAAGGCCGCCCAGATGCTAGATGTATCGATTCGGATTTTTTTTTTTTTTTACCCAAAGGGATATTCTCGCTCACATCTTACCTGGGAAAGTTGGGAATAGCGAGCGGTAACTCCAGATACCAATGGATCCAAAGACACAGAAATAAAACAATATTGGCTGATTAGCTCCCTTTTTTACCTCTCTCTTAATTCTGATTTTCTGAACATTAGACTCATTTTTTTTTCCTGGAGCTTCTGAAGAAATTGAAGACACCAGAGTTATGGTCTTATTGTAGATAAGCTAGTCATGGAGTCTGAATCGATAGTTAAATATTCTGAGATCGTTTTTCAGTCTTCTAGCTGGTGACTTCATTTAGGGTTATCGTGGGTGAAAGGACAAATTGTATAGTACAAGACCCAGGAAGTGTTTGTCACACAGACCTCCTTTGTAGGTAGACAGTGCTCAACCCCACCCCCCCCCCCACACACACACACAACCTACTGCACTAAGGCTCAGAAGTAGTGAAACTCATCGTTTCTTATCTTACTTCTAGTACCTAACACCCTACCTGTATTAGATTTGTATTCTACCTAATCTTAATGGAACAATATTTTTACTCCTACTCCTGTGGGAGGCTTTACTCTCCATATGTCCTGGATCTCACCTGCTGGTGCATTGTCAAGGCCTCCCCGGTCATTTATACACTTATATTCTGCATTTTCCATTAAAAACAAATAAGGCTGGAGGTAACACATTCCCTGACTTCAATTTATACTACAAAGTGATAATAATCAAAACAGTATGGTACTAAAAAAACAGACACATAGATCAATGGAATAGAATTGAGAACCCAGAAATAAACCCACATATCTATGGCCAGATAATTTTCAACAAAGGAGCCAAAAACATACAATGGAGAAAAGAAAGTCACTTCAATAAATGGTGCTGGGAAAATTAGAAAGCCACATGCAAAAGAATGAAACTAGACTGCTATCTGTCACCACACACCAAAATTAACTCAAAATGGATCAGATGTGAAACAAAAAATTGCATAGAAGAAAAAATTGGTACTAAACTATGGACTTGGGTTTAGGGAGTATTTTATGAATTTGACATCAAAGGCAAGGGAAGCAAAAGCAAAAATAAATGAACAGGACTATATCAAACTATAAAGCTTCTGCACAGCAAAAGAAACCATCAACAAAGCAAAGAGACAACCAACTGAATGGGAGAAAATATTTGCAAACAATGCAAAAGGCCAATATCTAACATATATAGAGAACTCATACAACTCAACAACAACAGCAACAAAATTCAATTAAAAAATGGGCAGAGGACCTGAATAGACATTTCTTCCAAGAAGACATAGAAATGGGTAACAGATCTATGAAAAAAATTCTCAATTTCACTAGCTATTAGGGAAATGCAAATCAAAACCACAATGAGATACCACCTCACACCTGTGAGAATGGCTGTTATCAACAAGACAAGGAATAACAAGTGCTGGAGAGGGTGTGGAGAAAAAGGAACTCTCACACACTGCTGGTGGGAGTGCAAGTTGGTCCAGTCACTATGGAAAACAGTATGGAGGTTCCTCAAAAAATTAAGAATAGAGTTACCATGTGAATCAGCAATCCCTCTTCTGGGTACCTACCCAAATTATCTGAAATCTTTTGTTTGCAAAGATACATGTACCCTGATGTTCATTGCAGCACTGTTCACGGTGGCCAAGTCATGGAAACAACCGAAGTGTCCTTTGACAGATGACAGGATAAAGAAAATGTGGTACATACACACAATGGAATATTACTCAGCTATGAGAAAAGATGAATAGATCTTGAGAATATCGTGCTAAGAGAAATAAGTCAGACAGAAAAAGTCAAGAACCATACGACTTCACTCACATGCAGGATATAAAACTGAAACCAACAAAGGAAGAAGACAAACATACAAAGAAACAAAAACTCATGGACACAGATAATAGTTTAGTGGTTACTAAAGGGTCAGGGGGGAGGGGGAGGGGGACGGGGTCAAATATATGGTGATGGGTGGTGAGCACACAATGCAACACATAGGTGATGTATTACAGATTTGTACACTTGAAACATATATAATTTTGCTAACCAATGTCACCCCAACAAATTTAATAAATGAATTTTAAAAATAAATGACAAATTATCCATACAGAAACCTGGAGACTCTTTTAACTCTCTATTTCATTTTTTTGAATCTTAGATCATTTTCCAAAATTGGATAACCTGGAGGCTAATCTATTTGCTTGTCACTTTCCCATTAAAAGGTCGAATTTGTTTCTGTTTTCATTATGGATACACAGTGGCTTGTCCAAAATTGCCTTCACCCAAGTCCCACATGGACAAATTCACAGCATTTTAATAAGATAGCTCTTTGCTTTGGGAGGAATGTATAATGAGCAAAATAAATCTTATCTTTGAAGTAATAACATCACTTGTGCCAGCAGACACACACACACACACACATATACACACACACAAAACCCCATAAAGTTTAGGAAGGTACCTTGAATGTGAAGCCAAAATATGTCCTTTGTACTTGGCTACACAATAACCAGGATTTCTTCTTTACAAGTTCAATATTGAAGCTGTCATGCAGCATTTTATTAGATGATAAAAAGCACCCTTTCTTCATCCGCATGTACACCCCATAAACTGCTGAGTTGTCAAAATGCTCCCTAAATAATGTAAGTCTCTGGCCCATCATTAACAAGAGACAGAAAATTCAATGATTCCCTTTTACAGAGCTATCTGGACACAGGCTTAGCACAGGCTGACCTTGCCATCAAAAATTACTGTCTGTGGAAACAATGTCCTGGGTCCTCTCACACTGGGAAAATGGAAAGCTAGAGATTGTAAAGGGAGACACTGAACACTGATTACAAATCTGCCTTCACTTGAGAACTGGGCCACTGAGAAAAATTTCGAGCTATTGCTTCTCTTCCATTGAGGGCACAGTCTTCTAGCAAAGGCAGAGGCTGAGCCAGGACTCGGTGCTCTTTCAAGAGACCAGAGTATAGTAGAGTCCAAGAGCCTTGCAAAACTGTTAACATCTGGGTGATAACAGTTGCATCATCATTCATAAGAGGCTACAAATTGTTCGTGCATCTCATTTGTATCATGACAAATGCGCCCGTTGAGTACATTGATCCTGGGGAATTAAGCTCAGGAAATACAACAGTGAGGGACAGGCGACCAGGAAGTTTATAAATCCAAGGCAGCAGGTGCCTACAGGGAGAGTGTTTTCGAGACAGAGTCCCGGTGTCCACTCCAGACAGGCTCTCCCTACCCACAGGAAGTTCTAGGCTCCATTACTAAGTAGTCAAAGCGGTGACAAACCCCCAGCCCACCCTAATGTCTCTGGTGAGGTTATGACCTCTGGGGACTACCTGTCCACTCCTTCACGGGGCATACTCCTGCCCCAAGAGAAGTCCAGAAGCATATCAGTGATGCCCAGATGGCCCCCAGGTGAATCACTTAAGTAGAAGATGATTCTAGAACCAAGTAAATGGTTATAAATTGCAGAGTGTTTTTGTTTGTTTAGCACACAAAAGCGAGCTGCAGAATGATTAACCTCAATTATGAATTTTGACAGCAAAAATCATAAGTAGTGATCATCTCAGGAGAAAGGTAGTGGTTTGGTCTTAAAGAATCCATCAAGACAACACAACTTAGTAACAGAGCAAAGGATAAGCCTGATCATTTCCATGGATAACTGAGTGGGCTGTGACAAACATCTATCATCTGCATTGTCCCCAGAAAGCCTGAATAGTTTGGGAGTACATTGGTACGTTTTTATGACGACAAGGAAAATGCATGTCTTTATACAAGTTAGATGGTGAGGCATTAAACTCTCCCATTAATGTCAGGAGTAAAATAGGAATGCCACCAGAATCCCTATTATTTAACACTGTTCTCAAATGCTAAGAGAGAGAAATAAGGCAAGTATTGGAAAGCAGGAGGAAAAAAAAAAAAAACACCTTAGGAGCAACAGGAAATCACAATTATGGTAGTTGATAATACCATTAATAGCTAAAATTTACTACTTTCCTATATAGCCACTTAGAAAATAAAATGGAAAAAATCATTTCATTGAAAATGGTAGCCAAGTGATAAATATTAAGAAATGAACAAGAGATTTATAGGACCTGTCCGAACAAAACCATAAACCTCCTGATTGACATAAAATTAGGTTTGAATATAAGCCTAGATGATAGTATTCTTGAATAGAAAGACTCAACTGTCTATAAATTCACTGTGATCCCAATTTTAAAAAAAGGTGTGTGCATGTTGGGGGGCAGGGATGGAGAGTCAATTACTGCTGAGGGGAGTATTGACTTGAAAATACTGATATTAATATGAATATTTGATACTAATATGAATAAAGCCTCAGAATTTAAAAGCAAGCATGGAGAGATAATAAAATAAAAATCAACCCAAGCACGTAAAGGAATTTAGTTTACCAAAGGTGGCATTTTGGACAATGGGGAAAGGACTATAATTGTATTACCAAAATGTACTGTGACATACTCAGTCGGCACGTGGGACCACCTGTTTGGAGAGAAAAAAAAAATAATCTTTACCCACATTACTTGCAATAAATGAATTCTAGGGAGTTAGAAGATGTAAACAGACAAAACCATAAGAATTTACAAGAAAATACGAGTTAAGTTTATTTATAATCTTTACTGACCCCTACTGGCCGGTCGTCCAGGGAGGCCACGGGCCACACCATTTCCTCCAGTTCCTGCTACACAGAAACCCAGAATGGGGAACCAGCAACAAATCCTTCCATCTCCAAAGGAGCACACGAATCAATTGACAGCATAAAACTTTACACTTTCGTTGTGCCAATAAATAAACAGCAAAAGACAAATAATAAACAAAATATAAAAATATTTCAAGACACAAGCCAGAAAGGTTCCAAAGTCCACAGGCAAATCAATTAAGAAAAACCTCCAAATAACCCAATTGAAAATCATGGCAAGGACATAACATTTACAAAAGTCAAAACTGCGAAAAAAAATTTTTTTGAAAAGATGTTCAACTTTGCTCATAATAAAATGAACTAAAATCAGGATCCTATTGAAATGTTTCTCACCAACCAGATTGGGAGAAGACGTAAGCTGGTGATACTCAGTGTTGAGAGAGCTCAGAAGTCAGGGAGTGCTTCCTTTCATTACACTCTTGTCAGGTGTAGACGTCGACCAGTGTTTGGATCTGGCCCTATCTATCAAAATGATAAATGCACAGAGCCTCAAATCCAGAAATTCCACTTCCAAGCTGGCAATTTGTACTGAGACACAGACAGAAAAAAGTATGCTAAGAAGATAGAAGTACCAGGATGCTAATTACAGATTTGTGTACAAAAATAAAAACTGGAAATAGTGCCCATGTTCACTACTAAAAGAAAGACTAATCAAAGAACTTAGAGTCCAGAGATGTGGGATGTGCAGCAGCTATTTCGAATGAGGTAGATCTTTATGTGTTGTTCTGGAGAGATCTCTGAGATAAATCACTAAGCAAAGAAAGCAAAGTGCCGAGCTTGTGCATAGCATGAGTGCTAGAAGGGGTGTCTCTCTCCATGCCCCCTCTCCTCCCCCACCTAAGTGCCTCCCTCCCTTCCTTTCTGGAAACGACCCCCTGTCACTAGAACTCATTGGTGGCCCCAAATAAGGAGAGAAAACATGGAGTTCCCTGGTGGTGCAGTGGCTAGGGTTCAGTGCTCTCACCACCACGACATGGGTTCCATCCCCGCTCAGGCAACCAACTGAAAAAAATAAAAACTAAAGGAGAGCAAACAGAGGTGTGGTGGAGGCCGTTGTTTTTAGTCATTCACACTTTTCTATGTGTGCATCTCTTCGTTAGGGTTACGTTCTTAAATGGTAGACTAGTTACTTGGATGGTCACTACATGATCAACTTTTGTTTGCTTTTTAGTTTTTCTTTATAAAATGCAAAAGCAAAAAAAGGGTTTTCTAAAGCAAAACTGTAGCAGGGATCAATTTGCAGATAGCAATAAGAAATGAAACATTTTCTCTCTCTCTCTCTCTCTCTCTCTCTCTCTCTCTATATATATATATATATATATATACACATATACATATATATATGTATATACATATATGCACATATATATATATGTGCACACACACATATATATATGAAAACAGTCTACTTAGTTTAATAGAATAAAAAACATTGTGCATTGTTCATCGATCTCATGAAGAATGTGTGGGCACTGAGGACAGTTCTGGTCTAAACAGTGTGAGGCTAGGATGACCTTGTTTATCAGCCTTCCTGTTGTCAACAAGGTGTCCACGTTGAGCCTGCACACAGGTACACACACGCACGCGTGTGCACACAGCGCATGCACAAGCCGCCATCATTCTTAGTGCAAACAAACCACGTCTATTACCCAGAAATGAGTGAAATACATGGCTGGGGAAGTGGATGCAATCGCTTTTGCTCTGAAAATCTAATCTTCACTCCTGATGTGACTATCTCACGGGTTAGAAGCACATTAAAGATCCCCAGTGGCTCAAAGTCTTCTGCAGTTCTGAGCTCTGAGCAGTTACTGGATGAAACAATAGGAGAAATTGTCATGTCACCCAGTGATCTCATTAAAAAATAAGAAACACGGGAAGAGGCAAAGTGACTGCTGTCAGCTAGGTAATCTAACTGGAGAACTCTTTCACCACCTAGACTTACAATGAAGTTTCCCTTGCTTTGCTTTCAAAACACACATCTCCAGTCAACCGTCCCTTCGATAACCTTCTGGGATGAAGATGTAGGGAAGGAGACCCCCCAAGCCACAAGCCTCAGTTACTGTCTGTGCAGCACTGTTAGCCTGCCAGCCCCTCCTGCAGACCACTACTGGCCTGTCATCTAGGACAGCCATCGGCCACACCAGGAGTCACACCCTCCCGTCCCATTCCTGCCACAGGGAGCCAGAAACGGTCCCGAGGGGGCAGAACCCTGGACCTGACACATGGAGAAGCAGCACAAAATACTCTCACATTGCATGGATTCACAAACGTCTAAGACTACTCAATTTCAGAACATGTGAACCACCGAATTATTATTTTTAAAAAACACACGGATGGTTTAATTTAGCTTTAGCTATGATCTTGGGCTGGTAATTATGATAGAACTCTACTGTCCTTTGCATTTTGCAAAATAGAGCAGACTTACTCAGCTGCCCAGTGTCTGGGGGCGACACAGAGAACCTGGGAGTCCCCTGGAATCTACAGAAATGCCCGACTTGGGGTCTGTCCTGCCCCTGACAGGACAGGGCAGGCCGGCAGAAACCAGGCCAGTAAAAGCATCATTTCCAACACCAACTATGTCCTTCTCCCTCTTTTTTTTTTTTTAAACATAGAAACAGCATAAAACCGTTTCTCTCTACCAACTGTCTTGGGGAATAAAATCTGAATTAGAGAAAAACCAGCCGTTGGCTTTTGAGTTTTAGTCTGGTTTAGTTCTGTTTCCTTTCGCCAGTCAATTGTTTGAAGGCATTTAGTGAGGGTGGTTTATTATTACTACTATTATTCCATCTAGGGTTGTACACAGGCAAAAGCTGGCGTTGAATTGTCACGTAGGCCTTGGCGGCCAGTGACATGCAGGCACATGCAACCTACTTGGCAGGCCACCCGGGCAGACCTCAGCCACCTGACCTCTGCGGAGGGCTCCCCAGACAATAGGGAATGGGCAAAACGACCTCTCAGGGGGTCCTGCTGACCGGAAGGATGTTCCAAGGATCTGAAAGGACTCAACAAAAACGTGGGGACAACCTATTACTGACAGTGACACGGCGACGGTGACACATGATGGACAGCCCTCCCATTTCATGCGGTGGTGGGATTCGCACCCCCCAATTCTCCCCAAGTCAACATGTTTCCTGCAGCCTGGAGGGGGGAGGGGCGGGGGGGGGGGTCAAGGCCAAGCTAAGCGAAGTCTTTGGACACGGCGTCGACGAAGTTGGGCGCGGACATGAGGATACCGATGGTGCAGATGATGGTGAAGACGGAGAAGGCCATGAGGCACAGGCGGTCCACCACGCAGGCGGCGAACTTCCACTCGCTGCGGACCGCCTCGCTCTCGTCCTGGCAGCGGAAGCGGTTGGCGATGTAGCGGACGTCCTCCAGGATCTTGGCCAGGTCGGGGTCCCCCTCGGAGGGCTGCCCGGCGTGCAGCAGGTGGTCGTGCGTCGGGGAGCAGGCCAGGCGGCCGCACACGACGCCCGAGTCGGGCGTGGGGGCGCAGTGCACGCCGTCCAGGCCGCGGAAGCCGATGTACAGCAGGTTGCCGTTGGTGGCCGGGGGGCCCGCCACCGCGCTCATCTCCACGCTGGCCAGGCTGCAGCGGCGCTGCCCGTGCTGGCAGACGGGGCGCACCTTGTCCTCGCCCGGCCTCTTCATGCGCAGGAACCACGCGCACCAGTTCAGGAGGATGACTCTGGTCTGGGGAGACGATGGAGCGTTAGGGGTGCAGGGAAGCGGTGGGGGGGGCCTGCCACACCCCCCTCGCGTCCCGCATCCGCAGGGCCCCCACGCCTTCCCAGGTGACTTCACACAGCCACGCGACGTCAATGTGAGCTCAGACTAAACCAATACAGAAAATCGCCCTGGGAATAGGCAGGATTCTTCCCTGGGGGGACACACCCCGATCTCAGGGAGGGCAGCCCAGCAGAGGAAGGCCATCTGGGAAGGGGTGCCCTGAGCTGTGTGAACAGGACAAGTGACTGTCCCTCTCTGACCCTTCTCACCTGGAAGCAAGGACCATCCTCTCTAACTTTCTGGGAGGGACTCCAGGGGCCACAGCAAACTCCCAGGGGTGGCCCCAGAGACTTAAAATGTTCAAGGGCAGCACAGTGACATCTGTCAGCTACCACAGGAATCCCTGAAATGACTCAAGGCTGTAAACACCAGGTCGCTACACCCCTTGCAATAATGTCTTCTCATTGCACAGCGGGGTTTTGAAGTTAACCTGATAATTATCCAAAGCAAGTGCAGAGAAAGTCAATGACGTGCGACAGAAAACGAGGGTGTGCACTGCTTTCTAAAATGAGGGCATGGCTGTTTCCTAAGGAAACTCCATGTGTATGAGCACCGACTGGGCTGGACTCAGTCACTGGGGTCATAGCTGGCTGACCTAAAGCATTTTAGAGTCATGTGCTGCCTGCATGGACAGAAGGTGCTAGAGAAAAGCCCCATTCTTGTTTTTCCCTCTAAAAGAAAGAAGGAGCCATCTGAAGTCATGATCCAGGTAAAAAGGGGGGAAAAGCATTCTCGAAAGCCTGCTTAGACAAACACCTGCAAAGTGGGCCAGTCCCCTCTCATTTTGGTTTTACTATTGTAGGCAACTTCCATCGACAACATAACGTTACACTTCCCACTTGTAAGGATGACAGCAAGCTGTCTGTTCGTGTCTGCGGCACTTTCTTGGTGATCGTTTTTATAACGTCAAAGATGGCTGCAGTAGACCGGTCTGGGGACAGGCAATGAAAAGCAATTGTCACCATGGCTATAACGAGAACCCTTGGTCACAGCAGGAGCCTGAGAACCTCCACATCCCTGAGAGGCCTGACTGCTGACCCCTGAGGCCTTTCCATGGCCAACAGGAAGGAGGCCACTTGCTCCACTGAGTCCTCAGGCCAATCTGCCCCTCCGCACAAGGCCCGTGCCATGTGCCATATACCATGGGCCTCTTAGGGCACTGTGAAGTATAATCTTCCCATTTTACAGAGAAGGAAGCTGAGGTTCAACCAGGCAGGTACAATGGCTGAGGGTTTCCTAGGGATGAAGTCACCTACTGTGAATAGACTTTTGCAGCCTCATGTGTCAAGGCTCTACACAACCCTCTTCCAAACTCCTGCGACGTTCACCCAACCCCCACCCAGGAGGCACAGGGAAGTCTGGCCAGGGCTTGAGGGAGCACATTGTCCTTCACTGTCCAAACCCGGAGGCAGCCATGCACTCAGAGAAACGAGCAGGAATGCCAGCAATGCGTCCTGCTAGGTTGGGGGGTGTGGGTGTCTGTACACCCTCCAGGGCACTTCTGAACCTGGTATGATCCACACACCAAGTCCATTTTGAATGCCACTGCCTGAATCATGAGCTTTCAAGCCTAAAGCATCTCAGAAGATGAAATGATCCTCTTAGCACATATCAAACCGTGCTCGTGACCTCTCCTGCTAGGTTACAATTTTGTTTCTGGCTGTGCAAATGTCACTTAATGCCACTGCACTCGGCACTAACTTCTTCATAGCAACAGATCACAATAAAAGTCCCTTAGAGGTTTCTATGTTCCAAATACACATGGAAAGAAAGCGAAACGCAGTGTGCTCTGCCAAACAAGAGTGAGAGAGATGAGCTTCGTATCTCATTTGCAGCCACTGGTTTTAACATGCTCTTGTGCTGGGAGGTGAATAATTACTGCTCTTAATTAAGACTTTCTGAAGCAGTAAAATGCCACCAGGTCATTAAAGATGACTTTGTGTCTTTATGTCTTAATTCCCTTATCTTTACATAAGTCTAAGCATAAGAAATAAGAATATGTGTTTATGTTTTTCCACTTGCATCAACAAACACGTGGACGGAAAAAGAAGGAATTAATTCAAAGGGTTATCAGTATTGGAAGCAGGATTTTTCTTCTGTATAGTTTTGCTTTTATGTTGACTTTTGAAATGCGTAAAATGCATTACTTATTTCAAAAGGATGGATGGACAGACAGGAAGTGTGTCAGGTTACAAAAAAAAGTCAGCTGAGCATGTAGATGAATGTAAAAATGTATCCCAGCTTTTAAGAGGGGACCTTCTCAGAACAAGCCCGTGGACTGTGGTGACATGACCTGTGTGTGAGGTAGAACCATTTCAGGGCACTCATTCTATTGCAGAAGCAATGAGCTCTGAGAGAAAGTCATTGTAAATGTAAGAACTTGTCGTAGAAAAGGATCCTAGTAGACACGGCAATTTTGTAAAGCCAAGTTTGTTCTTTAGATTCCACATGAAATCATGATTTGTCTTTCTATGTCTGAATTATTTCACTCAGCACAGTACCCTGTAGGTTCACCCATGTTGGTGCAGATGGCGAGATTCCACTCTTTTTTATGGCTGAGTAATATTCCGCTGTATCTATGGACCACCTTATCTTTATCCATTTGTCTACAGATGGACACTGAGGTTGTTTACATATCTTGGCTATTGTAGGGAATGTTGGGATGTCTTACTTCAGTTGTAAGCTTTGCTAACTTTAACAGGAGACACACTACAAACTCACAAGATTTTTAAAAATCATTAAAAATGTGGTCTTTTCTAAGTTAACTTTTCATTACTGCATAATGAATGTTTTTAAAAGGTTCACAAACTCCCTGTTCTCAGAGATTAAGAAAATGCATCTTCTGTCTCGTGGTTGCATTTAGTATGTCACTGAGTCCTGATTCCCTTCTGAACTTGAACGCAAGAGTATGGGTGTCCGAAGACAGGATCATTTGGACACAAGGGGGCTTCTTTAGCTCCACACTGTCCCTAGGCCATGCTCTCTGAACAGGAAGACTGGAGAGAATGCAGGGCCCAAGTAAGAAGCAGGCCGGGGCAGCCCTCTCCTGCCTCGGGATTTGTCACAGCCCAGGCCCTGCTTTGTCCTCACACAGTTTTCCTGAGTGTCAGCAAGAGTGAGTGTGCAGATTGGGACACTAGCCTGGGACATCAGCAGACCTTACAATGCGGGGTGCTCAGAGGGAGCTGGAGAGGTATGATCTGGGCTAAGGTGACAGGCTCTGAGGTTAAATTGTTCTTTTGTCATCTATTTCCTTCTATCCTCTCCCTTTCCCCCACTGGTAACTAGGAACATTTAACCACAGGCCTTGGGTTAGATGATGTTCCTATGTGTACTGAACACATCCACTTCTACATCACCCACTCTGTGTCTTATTCTGTTTGCTCCTGTTCTGAAGATCTAAGCATGTGGCTGTGCAATTTTGTCTGTTGCTTTCAAAACTGCACAGTTCTCCACAGTGCACAGGCAAAAGCAGTTTGAAAAACACCATGAGGAGATGCAACAAAACAGCAGCATGAGAGGGACCTCCAGAAAACTCCTCCAGAGATTACAATCAAGAAAACACCTAGACCTCAACCAAGGGTCCTCTACACAATCCACAATTACAGCTAAGAAACCGGCTCGTCAGATCAAGGTACCTGCAGGATGGCAGTGGGTTAAACAAAGGATAAATAAAAAGAAGAGTATAGACATGGCCATGCAGGTCCCCACTTGGAACTCTACCGCTGGGGTAGGGAGGAGGAAGCAGCTGGCATGAGAATGTTCCTGGCCTCACCTGGCCCACAGGACAGAATAAAAGGGGCTCACAGGCGGGGCATGAGCTACTGCACCCACCTCACTTTGACCCCAGGAGGTGCAGACAAGTCTGCAAACTGCAGTGGCTGGATGTCACTTGGGTTCCCAGAGGAGGGGGAGCAGCTGGGCAGGGAGGAGTCGCAGTGCGAATCCTCCAGCAGGAAGGAGGAGAGGGAGGGCTGCGTGGGCATTTCTCGGCCCACAACCAGGATGATCTGAAAGACCAGCATAAAGGACTGACCCCAAGGCTCAGGGCAGAGTCTGTGCACAGGGCAAGCCGAGAACAGAAAGGTGCAATCATGCTCAAACTCCCTGCAAGACCCCCGGAGCCACAGGAAAAAAACCAAAACCTCAAAGGCCCCTCCCCCACAGACTTCTGCCCGCCCGGTATCAGCAGCAAACACCAACTGCAGCTGTAGGATCCAGAGAGGCTGCAAATATGAGAAACCAGAGAATTAAAGAGATGGGGACAGAGGAACCATCAGAAATAGAGCTCAAAGCAATGGTTTTAAAGATGCTTAAGGAACTGAATGATAATTTCAACAAAGAGATAACAAGCATTAAAGAAGACTTACAAACCATTCTATAGGACCAAAGAGAGATAACGACTATGTTAACTGAAATGAAGAACAGAATAAAAGTCACCAAACTAGATACAACAGAAGCACAAAGCAGTGATGTGCAGGAAAAGCCAGCAGAAAACACCCATTTAGAACAGATAGATATGAAAATCCAGAAAAATGAGGAAGGGTTGAGGTTCCTCTGGGACAGTTTTAAGCAGAAGAATATCAGAATCATAGATGTTCCTGAAGGGACAGAGGAAAAGCAAGGGATCAAGAAACTATTTGAAGAAATAATGAATGAACATTTTTCTAATCTGGCAAAGGAAATAGACATACAAGTCCAGGAGGCACACAGAGTCCCAAACAAGATGATCCCAAACAAGAATGCACAAGACACATCATAATGAAAATGGCAAAAGTTAAAGAAAAAGAGAAAATTCTAAAAACAGGAAGAGAAATGCAAGTAGTAACATATAAAGGCACACCCATTCGACTCTCAGCTAATTTCTCACCAGAAACTTTACAAGCCAGAAGGGACTGGCAGAAAATATTCAACGTGATGAAAAGCAAGGATCTACAACCAAGAATAATGTATGCAGCAAGGCTAGCATTCAAAATTGAAGGACAGATTAAGAGCCTCTCAGATAAGGAAAAGCTAAAGAAATACATCACCACCAAACCAGGACTACAGAGAATGTCAGAGGGACTTCTTTAAGGTGGGAAGAGGGAGGGGAGAGTGGGTAAAATAAAGGAAAGGGGATGGGGGAATTTAGTTTGTTAACATAAAATCGAAATCAACAAAGAAACAAAACTCATGGACACAGTCAATAATTTAGTAGTTACCTGAGGGCAATGAGGAGGTGGGTAGGGGAGAAGGGACAAGGACACAAATATACATGGTGATGGAAAGAGATCTGACTCTGGGTGATGAACACATAATACAACACGTAGAAGATGTCATGTAGAATTGTACATCTGGGACCTCTGTAATTTTTACTAAGCAATGTCACCCCAATAAATATATATATATACACACACACACACACACACACACACACACACATACATATATCTGTATGTATCTATATGGAGATAAAAGGGTTTGGAAGAACCTATATACAGAGAGGTTAATGTGTCTTTGAGTGATAATTGTTTTCCTTACATATTTTTTCTAATTTTTTCCTCAATGATTATGTATTGATTTTACAATAAGACAGACCAATAAAATTAGTGTTGTAATGGGAAAAAATATAGAAAAACACCACACAGTATACCGAGCTGTCGGTGTGTGAGCCCTGCTCCGAGCCCTGCTAAGGGCCCGCCCAGCAGAAGGATCCTCCGAGCAGATGTGTCAATAGGTGAGGTCACCTGAGAAGTGCAATTCCGTGTGTAGGACTGCGAGCCGCTGGAGGGGTTTTTCGGCTGAATAAGGCAGCGGCGGTGCCTCTGAGGCCCTGAGACCCTGTGGTGGAGGGCCCAGGGATGGGGGTGGGGGGTGGGGAGAACGCACCCACTTGGGCATCTTGCCGCCGTCAGGGTCGTGATGGTGGTACTGCAACACAATCACAGTGACGACCACGGAGAGGCCCACGATGACCATGGTGCTGGCGAAGTACTGGGCTGCGGAGAGAACAGGGGTGGGGTCTGTGGCACAGACGTCGTGGGGCGGTAGACCCAGGCCCTACGCTCTGACCGGCAGGGAGGAGAGGTGGGGCCTGAGAGAGGGCGGGGCCGTACACTCTGACCCATAGGGAGGAGGGGCAGGGCCTGAGAGAGGGCGGGGCCATACGCTCTGACCCATAGGGAGGAGGGGCAGGGCCTGAGAGAGGGCGGGGCTGTACGCTCTGACCCATAGGGGAGGGGCGGGGCCTGAGAGAGGGCGGGGCCGTACGCTCTGACCCAAGGGGAGGGGCGGGGCCTGAGAGAGGGCGGGGCCAACACCGACCCACAGCCCAGAGCCCCGCCTTCCCATCCCTGCGCACACCACCTCCGGCACTGAGAGTTAACAGCGTCTCGCAGGGTGGCGATGAGGTTGTTTTCACGAGAAAACTAAAGCACCTGGGTCACTGGTGAGGGTGTGGGCTCCATGGACGTGCTGGTGGGTGCAGAGGAGGGACATGGGCAAACCTAGGGTCACCTGGCTGTCCCATCAGGCCGGCCTGGAGGCTGAGGGTACTAGGGTGCAAAATGAGCTGGTCCCACCTCCCGAGAGACACGGGGGCGGCCCATTGTCCAGCCTGAGGAAGAGATCAACCCGGTGACTTTTCAGGCTGAGAGCACCAGCTTTAGTTCTGATGGGCAAGGATGCGTGTCTCCACCTGGGCCCCAGTGAGAAGAGCCCAGAGCAGAGAAAGAGCCCCATCTGGGGGTTCGGACAGCTACTCCGGGTCTCAGGTGGTGGATGAGTATGACGACAGACGTGCCTCCTGGTTGGGCTGCTGCAGGAATTAGCAACGATACGGGTGAGGGGCTAGGATAAAGCCCGGCATGGGGAGGCGTTCTCAGGTGGCAACTCCGGTTGTCAAACCGTCTGTGTGGCTGTCTGCTCACAGTGGCTTAGCTCGAAGCAGAGGCCCCCACACCTGCCTCATGGCGCTCCTGCTCTCCAGGAAGGAGCGAACTCAGTGTCCTCCTGCAGAGACCAAGGGGTACCTGCAAGGAGCTGCCGGAGGTGGACGGGAGACTTCAGGTTCGCAGCAGGGACCTCCCCAAAGGGCGGAAGGAGAAGGGTGCGGTGGTGAGGGTCCAGTGCCCTCACCTGCAGCCAGGGTACCACCCAAGCCAGTTATGAGGACAGGGAGCGAACATCCCGCCAGTGGCTATTAGGTTGAATATGAGCATCACTGAGGGTTGGCATGCCTTCTTGGCGGGGTTGCTGTGGGAATGAGCAATCACATGGACCCAGCTGTCTTGGATGGCACCCTGGCTGCAGACAAGGGCACCGGACCTTCACCACCACACCCTTCCCCTTCCACCCTTCGGAGAGGTCCCTGGTGTTAACTTGAAGTCTCCTGTCCACTCCTGGCAGCTCCTTGCAGGTATTATACCTCCTGGTTTCTGCAGGAGGACACTGAGTCAAACCATGACTGTCATGGGCTGTACTGTGTCCCCCTAAAATGTGTACATTGAAGCTGTAACTCCCAGGACCTCAGAATGTGACTGTCTTTGAGACACGGCCTTTAAAGAGGCAATGAAGTTCCAACCTGACTGGTGTCTTTATAAGAAGGGGAGAGGAGGACCACAGAGAGACCTGAGGGATGCACGCAGAGAGGGAAGACCACGTGGGGACAGAGTGACAGTGTGCTCATCTGCAGACCAAGCAGAGAAGTCTCAGGAGAAACCCACCGTGCTGACAGCATCTTGGACGTCCAGCCTCCAGAAGTGGGAGCATATACATTTGTGTTGTGTGACCCTCCCAGTCTGCAGGATGTCACTGTGGCAGCTGGAGCTAAGTCCATGACCTATGGAGGGACCCAGGGTCAAAGGATCTCACAGCTGAAATGTCAACAGCAGAGCTCAAAGGCCAACAGCACCATGGCCTTCTAGACAAGGGATGGGCCTCATCCAAGCCTTCCCGGTGGGTCCATCAGGCAGGTGGGGCCTGCAGACTGCCCAGGTAGGGTGCTTTCTGTTGCAAGTCTCTATTGAAAGCATTGCATTAGGAGGTAGACAGAATGGGGTTGACCGTTAAGCTGAAAGGTGGTTCCTCACACTCTGGATGCCACTGAGAGAAATCCTGGGTAGCCTCTGCACCCACATCTTCAGGGGGAGCCCCTTCCTTGCTTACCTATCAGAGGCACTGAGTCCGAAGTCGCAGGCATGATCTCAGCCACCAGCAGCATGAAGACGGTCAGAGATAGCAGAACTGTTATCCCTGCAACACAAACACACGGGGCACCTGAGACAAAAGAGAAGAGAGTTCCATCTCCCAGCAGGTCCTAACCTAAGAGTCAAAGAGCTGGGGACAGGCGGCGGGAAGGGCAGACGGTGTCCAAGACTTTCTGGGGTTTCCTGTACTTATGGGCGTGAGCATTTTTCTGGGGACAGTCACAGAGGAGTCCCCAGTGGAGGCAAAGTTGGGAGCCAGAACATGAGAGGAACAACAGACAATGAATGGTTGAACTCAACAACATCTCTCATTTTCTTTATGATATTAGTATTGAGAGGTCTCCTCGTGTAGCAAGAAAAAGAAATCGTGCAGTGTGACCTTGGGGAAGTCACTCAACGTGCCCAAGCCTCGTAGTCGGAGGATCGAGGCTTGAGAATAACTTTTACAAATGTACCAAATACGGTCTTCGGTAACTCTCTGAGGTGTCCAGAAACTTCTAAGTCCTAAGTTTTCTTCTCATTCTTATTGTAAGAGCAAGGAATGACACTGTGCATGGCAGTATACAACTGCAGACTCATCATGGAATAAACTAAATTACTGTCTGTGTACCGCAAACACGGGCTGGCAGCCACCAAAGAGCAGACTGGTGGCAGGAGGGCCCCTCAGGGGAGAGCTGGCCCCTCCTGGGTGATGCCATCCCACTGTCCCTGGTAGAATCAGAGGACCCTGAGCTGTCTCAGGACATAGCCAGGGAGCACAGAGCCTGTGTCAGGAGCCGGTGAGTCAGGGAGACACCCTAGACCAGGGGTCAGGACGTGATGGACCACCCAGGCCCTGCAGCACTTCACCCCCAGAGCACAGACGTGTCTCTGCACCACCCTCAGTGACCCCTATGGAGCTGACCTCCCGGCAGGGCCCTCCTGGCCGGGCTCAGTCACCCACTTACCGAGGGAGATTTTCTCCCCGGAGTCTGCAGGGAGCAGGAAGACCAGGAGGGCCAGGGCGGAGATGAGCACGCAGGGGATGAGCAGGTTGAGGCCGTAGTAGAGGGTCCGGCGACGGATGGTCACCGTGAAGGTGACATCTGGGTATGGCTCCTTGCAGCACTCGTAGAACTTCTCGCTCCGCTTGCCTGGGATTCCTCCACAGGGAGAGGGAGAAAAGTCACCATTACTCGGATAAAATGACCCTGTGGGTTTGTCTTAATGGCTCTAACACCCAAACGTGACCACCGGTGTGTGAAGTGCTGAACGTTTGGGTCATCGGGGCTTGGATAAACACTTTGTTTGGCACAGAGTTGTTTAGCATTATCTTAGTGATATGGAAACAAGTGAGCAGGCCTCTTTTGATTCATGTGTTACAGACCGGATGCATGTACCCCCAAAAAGCTCATACGCTGACATCCTAACCTCCAGTGTGAGGGTGTCAGGAGGGTGGCACCCTCATGAATGGGATTAGTGCCCTTATAAAAGGGACCCCAGAGGACCCCCTTGTCCCTTCTGCCACGTGAGGACACAGCCAGAATACGGCCATCTCTGCACCAGGAAGTGAGCTGCCAAGAGATACCGGATCTACAGGCACCTTGATCTTGGACTTGCAGCCCCGAGAACAGTCAGAAACAAATCCTTGTTGTTTGTAAGCCGCCCAGCAGCCCGAACAGACTCGACACCGTGCGTGTCAACAATACAGCGTAAATGTCACACGCTCGTTAATGGAATTACTGTTTTTTTATTTTAAACTATCAAACCCAGGTTCACAGGCCCTGCAGTTTGCTGCGCACGTGATTGTAGGAATCGGCTGGAATCATGGGCAGATGCCTGTACTAGCAGGGGTGCAATTAAATGTTTCCTTAGCAAGTTCCTCACGGGAAGGACTGAATTTTCTAATTGCTTTTGTTTCTCATCCTACAGCTCCCAGTAAACTGTGGGGAAGGCTGCAGGGTTCAAAGAGCGCTCACAAGGAGCAGCTGAGTGGGAAACGCTAAGCTTTTCTAAGTGAGCCCAGGCCTCCTCTGGCTGCCGGCCCCGGGTGTTTGCAGCCTTACCCATGAGGTCCCACTCTCCATTGGGGATGTAGCCACTGACATCTGCCTCCTGCATCTGTAGATCCAAGGACCACCCTCCGTAGGACCAGGACCCAAACTTCAGTTTGCACTGCTGCACATCGAAGGGGAACCAGCGCACGTCGATGTAGCAGGAGCTCTTGAAAATGCCTGGAATGGAAGTGGAGGAGACGGCGGTGGGAGCTGCCCCAGATGCGCTGAGTGCAAGCAGCCTCGGGCATTCGCAGGAGCCCAAGGTGATGCACCCACCATGGAAACAGTGGGGAGGCGCCTCAAACAATTAAAAACAGGACGACCGTGACCCCCCAATCTCACTTCTGGACATTTGTCCAAGGGAAACAAAGTCACTGTCTCCAGGGGAGATGTCTGCACCTCAGTGTTCTTTGCAGCATCATAAACAGTTGCCAAGACATGGAAACGACCTAAGTGCTTGTAGATGGATATATGGGTAAAATGCACATACACACCCTCATGTATGTGCACATATGTATAACATGCCACATTTATATGTATGATATGTAATAGTCGGCCTTAAAAATGATGGAAACCTTGTCATTCACAACAACCCGGATGAACCTGGAGGACTTTAGGTTCAGTGAAACAAGCCAGACAAAGGCAAATACTGTATGGTGTCACTTACATGTAGAATTTGATAATAAAAACTTGAACTCATAGAAACAGAGTTGAATGGTGGTTACCAGGGGCTAGAGGGCAGTGGGATAGGTTGGTCAAAGGGTACAAACTTTCAGGTTTGAGATGGATAAATTTTGAGGATCTAGCGTACAGCATGATGACTACAGTTAATAACATCATATACTTGAAGTCTGCTGAGAAAGTCCATCTTAAGCAGTTTCACAAAAATAAAATAAAACAAAATAAAAGTAACTATGTGAGGCGATGGATGTGTTAACTTGATGGAGAAATCATTTGTGTTTACATATATTAAGTCGTCATATTGTATACTTTATGTTACAATTTCCTCTGTTCACTATACCTCAATAAAGGTGGAAAATATTAAAAAGGAAATAAGCACACAGTAATCCTTGGGCTTTCTCCTCATACGCTGTTCATTGTAGCTGATGCCTACCCTTCATGGAGTGAAACACTTGCTAGCCTGATAGGGGTTGGCGAGTTAAACAGCACATTATTTATGACGTCCTGCATGCCTTTTTGATCACTGCTCTGTGCACACATCCTCGTGTCCCCTCGTGCTCCCTTCAAGAGGACATGATGCAGGATGAGCTCACTTGCATGTGGAATCTAAAGAATGAAATAAACCAACAAAGAAAACCAACGCTCATGGATACAGAGAACAAACTCATGGTTGCCAGGTGGGAGGGGACTTGGGGGGCCAGATGAGAAAGGGGAAAGGATTAGGAAGTACACATTGGTAGTGACAAACGAGCATTGGAAATACAGTCAACAATATGGTAACTCGGCATGGTGTCAGGAAGTACTAGTCTTATTGGGGGGATCATTTCATAAGCTATATAAATGTCTAACCACTATGCTGTTCACCTGAAACTAATATAACATAATACTGAATGTCACTGTGATTGAAAATAAGAAGAGGCAACGGGGGCACTGGGGCCTCTCGACAGGGTGTGTCCAAGAGGATATGAGCCCATCCTTTCCTTCTGGACTGCAGCAGGACCTGTGCAGAACCACCTGGGTTTTCTTAGACAAAAAAAGTCTCCAGGAAAGAGCTCAGCGAAGGCTCACTGTCTTAAAACTCAAGACAACACCAGCATGCCCTATTGAAGTCTATTCTGAGGGATTACTGAGCAAATAATGGGCAGTTCTGTAAGCTTACTCTTACTGTGCCAAACTCTAAATATAAGACAAAAGTCAAGGATGTAAACAAATCCAGAGAAGTTGATAAAGTACTTAGAAACAGAATTTAAAGGGGGGTGGGGGAGGAAAAAAAGAGAGAGAGAGAGATTGAGATTGAGAATGAGTTTGGTAGTAAGCAGGGTGGGTATTTTCCTTAGGTTAAAAATTGAGAAAATACTCACTTAAGTGGACATACAAGGTGTTTCCAGAAAGTATTCAGTCACATAATATGGAAAATAGAGGCATTCGTTGAAGAAAACACATGACACAAGAAATATGGTACATGGGACCATGATGCCTCCGTCCCCTCCAAAGTAGGCACCTTGAGACCTTACACAGTTCTCCGGCATCTCTTCACTCTTTAAAACACTGTAAAATCTTTTGCTGTCATTGCCATCAGCTGCCTCGTCGTATGGTAAGTGCGACGGCTACCAGTACACGTTTTCTGCAATGGCATCTAGCGCCCGCACTCACCAGCACAGCGAGGGTGACATTATTCACGCATGCGCAGTCCGGTGCACTTGCCCCGGCGGCCAGGCTACATGGATGTCATGCAAACCGTCCCCACTAGCTGGACAATGGCTGCATTTTTCTTCTGGACAGCCCTCGTATGTGTGGAGGATGCTTTTAACTAGCCTGAATTCTAGATTAAGACCAGAACGAGGTCTAACAGATTTAAGAGTTTCCCCTGAAAAGAGTGGGTCCAGGCTGGGGCAAGATGGAGGTGCCGTGCCTGGCAGCCACCAAGAGGAGGCCACTAAGTCACTCCAGCGCATTACGGCTGTAGGCTCCTACCTGCCCAGAGAGAAGGGCTGGAAGGCGGCAGGAGGGGGAGCAGCTGAGGGTGCCAGTGCTCGTGGAAGCAGGGCAGGGGGCCTGGTCACTTCTGCTACCAGATTAGAGAAAGGATGAAAGGAGGGACAGATGGAGCGACCTTGCAGACATGGACTTCCCATCCCACAACCACGATGAGAAAGGCTGATCGACGGCCTGTCCCCTCCTGTGCCTTTAAATGCAGTCACAGTGTCACGTGCCACGTTCATAGGGATCTGGATGTAATCACAGACACTGCTGTCCCGTGATGGGCTGGACGCCCCCACCCCGAACCCGGAGTGCGTGTAGGAAATGGAACTCTCTGACTGAATTTGTCCATTTCCATGAAATGACCAGAGAAAGAGACTCTCTAGAGGCAGAAAGCAGATCAGTGGTTGCCTGGGGCTGGCAGCAAAGGGGTTCACTGCAGACACGCAAAAGGGATCCTTTGGGGGTGATACCAAATGTTTAACACAAATGGTGGCAATGGCTGCATGACTCTGAGAATGTACTAGAAGTCATGAACTCATGCCCTTCAAGTGGGTGAAATGTGTGACATGCAAATTTATTATACATCAATAAAGCCATGAAAAAATAAGAAATGGGACTAAAAACCCAAGTTTTTGTGTCAAAACTTGCACCCAGAACGCACCTCACCTCTACTTAGCTGCAAGCAGAGCACCATCCAGATGGGTCTACGGGTCCCTGAGGCACAGGCTGCCCAAGTCAGACGGCTCCACATGCTCCTGCCCTTGGCGGGGGGACCCACAGTCTCAGCCCAGTGTCCTGTGCCACCCAGGTCCGCAGGGCCATAGAGGCCAGGACACAGGACAGCCCCCTAGAGGGCTGCTGCACACGGTGGCTGAGGGGTCAGGAGCGCTGCTCCTGTCACTGAAAATAGTCCCAGCCATCAAGGCTGCTGCAGCTCCATGTTCTTCTCCACTGACGGCACCAGGAGGCCATTTCTGAAATAACCCTCATAACAGAAGCTGCCATGTAGAGGCTAGTGGACAAGGACATACCTGGGATGGCGGACGCATCCCACACTGCAGTGTGCAAGGTGCCTGCTAGTAGGAGGGAGGGAGAAGGGGCTGGGGAGAAAGCCCATGCTTTTAGACAGACAGCCTGAAACTGCAGCTGCCCAATCCGCAGACATTCCTGGGAGACATGCCTTTCACGGTGTCCATCACTTACTCATCTGCTCATTTATCAACTTGTCGGCCAGGCACCTGATGGATTAGGTGGTTCCAAGGTGAGTAAACAGATTCTGCCCGTGGGATGCTTATCGCCTGCTAACGAGGCAGTGGAGAAGGCACAGCTCATGAGCTGTGTGCTGTGGGATGGGTCAGAAGGCGTGTGCCTCAGACTGGCGCCGGACACAGGGGTGTCTGTGTGAGTGTGTGCTGTGTGTGTGTGGTGGTGGTGAGGTGACAGATTGCCTGGGGGCAGAAAATTAAACAATCAGTTGCAGTGGGGTGGCGATATTCTGGGAATACAACATGTCATCGAGGAGATGTTTTTTTAAAGCCTGTAACTGTCCATATGCCTCAAAGCCAGAAAGCCCAGTCCCTGAGCCGTGGAATGCTCGCCGAGCAGCCAGGGACTTGTGAAGCCACAGGAATGATGGGCTGGTGGGAAAAGAATCAGTCCCAGGACGCAGCTAACCATCAACTGGCCAAGAAAGAGGAGAGAGGCTCCTTCAGGATGAAGTCCATATGGAGTGGCCTCTGGGGACAGGAAAGGGCTCCCTATCGCCCACATTCAAGCAGCCAGCCCAGCAAGCTTACCGTCTCGCCCCCAACACCCACAGAACAGCACCTGCCCCAGCACTACTCCAATGGGAAGGAAACCAGCAAGCTGAGATGGGGAGCAAATGGCCTGGGGGTGGCCTGCAGGTTGTAAGGAGAGCTGGAAATCACAGACAAGTGAGACTTGGCTTTGGTTGTGAGTTCACTTCAAAGACCCCACGGCAGACGATAAGCAAACGTGATAAGCAAAGGCAGCTTGAGCCATGACCCGAACACAAAACCAGAGGTCCTTGTTACATTCAGGAGGGATGTGCAAGCACAGAGAGGAAGAGAGAGGGAAGGGGTGGGCGCGAAGGGGGGCGAAGCATGCCCAGAGGACGCACAGAGCCAGCCCACCACTCCCGGGAGCCCCGTTGGGATGGACATCCACACGCACTTGAATTGTCTCACTGCAGGGGGACAAAGGAAGCAGACCTTACCTGGAGGGAGGTACTGGCAATGTCCTGAAGAGTTCACTAACACGTTGGTGTGAAACGTGGCATCAAATCTCTCATCAGCACTAGAAACAGGAAAAGGAGATCATGAGCTGGCACTGCCATCCCGGTGCCCTTAGGTCTGTCATTACCATGGCCCAAGCAGCTTTGAGAGGCGATGCCATCTGTTCGCCAGCCACCCAGGCACCGATCTGGCAGTACTTTTGGCTGCTGACCTGGGAGATGGTCTCCACGCCCAGGTTGGAAGGGGCCAGCGCTCACTGCCGTTCTGTATTGAACTGTGATTTCTTTTCATGTGTGTATAAAACAAAGTTCTTGGCAAAAATACAACCTGAAGATAATGTGGGAGGACATCAGCAGATGAGGAATTTCAAATTCTCTGGAGATGAAGCGTAGGTGGGGCACTGTGCCACCGCCAGCCCCCTAGGGCAGGAATTCTGTCCTATTGTGTTCAAAGCTCTAGTCCCAGGCTCCTATAAGGGCCCTGAGAGGTGCCTAACAAATGCACCTGGAATGAGTCCACTACAGGTGCAGGGGGTGTTGGGCACCACCAGGGCCCCAATGGGGTCCGGAGCTCCACGATTAGCAATGACAGGAGGGAGGACAGGTGAAGGTCACAGAATTAGGTACAAGTTTTAGAGAAATGCACCCGATTCCCTCCTCTGCCCGTGTTCAGAACCTACTGAAGCCAGGAGTTAGCCACGTGAGTTAAGTGAGGGAGACACAACCCAGGAAGTAGGGGGGACACACAGGAAGTTACCAGATTGAATAACTGGGGGAGACAGACACAGGAAGCAAACACAACCACAAACAGAACATGGCCCCTCCTTCGAAGCTCAGGGGCCAGTGGGGAGGAGCGAGAATTCAACCTGGATGTGCCACATGACATGCCCCTTAGAAGCACCACGTCGTCCATGGCACACAGTGGCCTGGAGGAGGGCACTGTGCAGGGAGTGCAGGGAGGTAGGGACAGAGTCCCAGAGGAGAAGCCTGGCTGGATGGGTCTGAATTCCTTAGACTGTACTTCACCCTGACCTTGAATGAAAAGCAAATGCTTTCAGGGTCCTGTAACATTTGGTCCCTCCCCAGATTTACTCCCATCGCCCTCCGGAGCCCTGTGCCATGGCCATCAAAATGCCCCACCTTGCTGGCTCCCATGACTGTTGTCTGTTGTCTCCATGTGGCCACTTGTCCCAAAGTGAGGGGACCACACACACATTATTGTCTAAAGTGAGTCACTCTTAGAAGTACAGTCATACCTTGGTATTTGACCGCTTTGAAACTCTTTGAATTTAGTACTTGGTGCATTTTGATGTGAAATTTTGTCCCAGCACCCATTGTTTGGTACTTGTCACACCTTCTGGAACCAATGAGTGACAAGTACCAAGGTACCACTACAAAGGGCATCATGAACGGGCCAGGATGGCAGGCCTACTCCAGCATGGTTCCAGGCAGGTGGGTAAGGCCACTACCCCTCTTCCCTCTGGATGAGGAGCACTCTCTTCCAGATCTTTCTGAGATGCCTGAACGTGTCACCTTCTGCGCTATAAGCTGAGCCTTTGAGCCACAAATAGCCACGTGTTGGGAAACGTGAGGGGGCTTGGAGTCAAGGCCCTGGTCCCACCCTTTACCCTCAGAAACCATTTCCTGAATAGTGAACTTGGAGCAGTAATTCCCACTCACAAAACGAAGTCAGATGAGACACTCAAGGGACAGTGTGCCCTCCTCGGGAGCACCTCGTCTGCACATAGTAGGTCTCTAGGAAATTCTCCTGAGCTAAACTGACAGCACGAGCCACAGCAAAGCCTCAGTTCCCCCAGGTTTCTAAACAGCCCACAGGGCATGTTCGTCTGGGATCTCGGACCCTGCGTATCTGAGGTCCTAAGGGCTTGATGGAGGGACCAGGTCCCCTCTCATGTGTGTCCTCCCTGTGAGTCATAAATCCCTGGTTGGGGGGGGGGGGGCGTAGACACTCTCAAGGACCCCAGAGCAGGCTCAGGAGACGTGAGGGCTGACCTTGGCCTCCATCACCGTGCTGCCAGCCCCCATCCCTCCTGCAGCTGGCTCATGATGATGACTGAACTTCCCATCGAATTCCTGTCCCCATATTTATTACACAGACCCTTACAATCATGTTGGCTCTTTGTGTGATGTCACGAAGATCGATGAGCTCATCTCCAAAGCCATGGTCACGGGGTGGGGGCTGCTCGGGGCCTGGTCCTGAGCCACTGGCCCGGCCAGCCGGGATGCAAAGCATCCCTGGGCAACTCTGCTGTCTGTGAGAGATTCTGCTCAAACCCTTCGCACACCAGCCTGCATTTCATCATGCCAGGCTGGCTGGCAGGGGATTTGGTCAAAGACGAGCTACCTGTCAGATGCTGAGGAGAGACCATCAAGAAACAATGGTATGAAAATCAGGGCAAGACAGAGTCTTGCAGACAAAAGGCCTAGCCCAGTCGGCTCAGGGAGAGGGGGAGGCATTATGTCACTTAGTCTAACATGTAGAAAAAGAAAGCACAGAAGGTGTCAAAGCACAGTCAGGGCACCCGGAGGTGTGTCACACTCGGCAGTCAGGCACCCCCTGCTGAACGACCTGGGGCTGGCGTCTGAACCTCTCTGAGCACATTTCCTGCCCTGAGCAACGTGGATGGTAGCAGTGACTCTGGAGCCATCAGACCCTTTGCAGAAAGAGTGGAACCAAGCAGGGGTGCTAGCGGTCCCCCTACTGACAGTCCAAGCCGAGGCCGGTGAGCTGGGCTCTGAGTTGGCCTAAGCTGGATGAGTAGCTGGGTTCGGGGTGGCAGAAGGACACACATGGTCACGTGTCCTCCTTCCCTCCATTTTGCCATAAGGCTGGACAAAACAAGGCAAACAACACAGCCAGTGCCCTCAGCTGGGAGGCACCTAGAAGCAGAAAGGACAGGTCACTGGACAGGATCTCCCTGGGATGGGACACAGCCGATCGGCAGAAGAATTTAAGTCCAGGGTCTGGCACAAATAATGTGACTTTTTTATGAACACGTGTACATAAAACCTGGAACACAAAGGTCACTAAGACGGCACGTCCGTTGATACCATGCTACGTTACCAAGGGTGTCACCTCTGCCGGACCCCGACTTTTTGACAATGAGAACAAAAGAGAAAAGAAACAAAATTCGGCAGAAGGCACGAGAGCCTCTCCCATCTCACTCCTAGTCAAAGCCATGAGACCGGGGCCACATGCACCCTGTCCCTCTTCTCCCCAGCACGCCAGCCCCTTCTGCTCCTATGACAGCCCCAGGTGACATGTTCCTGCCTCAGAGTGACAAAAAAATAAAATTTTTAAAAGATAACACCATGTCATTTGCCCAAATATGAAATGAACGTGTGTCAGCTGTTTGATTTGTCATTAATTAATGAGGGAACCGGCAAGGCCACCAGGGACACTGATCCAATTTTTTTAAGAACTGTCTGCATTACCATTGGTTTTCTAGAACTTACAGAGCTGAAGGGTTGTTCAAAGACCATGGCATACTGAGGCCACCATGGAGCTGGATGACCTAGAAGGTGTATGTGAGCACACACAGCATGCCACAGGACACGAGCCATCTTTCTTCTTTGTCCTTTTAATCTATTATTTAGTTTTTTGCAAATCAAAGTTTTCCTGGCAGGCCATTCCGAGCTGCTACAGAGTTAGGGCTGACTTCTCCTTCCATGACCCATGCAGGGCCCCTGCTGCCTCTGCCCACCAGAGTGTGGTCAAGGGGGAGTTCTGGGACTCCTACACACAGCCCCCAAGAGGCCACCAAGCTGGGAAGTGCCCCCTCTGTGTGGAAAAGTCTCATTGAGAGACCTCAGAGGAAACCAAACCTGCCAAGAGCTTAATCTTAGGCTGCCAGCCTCCAAGAGAAAATAAATTTGTGAGAAAATAAACATTGGTTGTTTAAGTCACCGAGTGTGGTCACAGTGAGAGGTCCTGTGCTTTACCCCCTCCCTAGGGGGACACTTCCGCTGACTTTGTGACATGTTCCAAAGCTCAGTTGTCTGAACGAATTTAAGAAGCTAAGAGTGGCAGCAAATCAGAAGGGGACACTCTTCTAGAGACAGGCCCATTGATTCAAATTAAATGGGATCGCCAGCAAGAAAGACAGAGGAAGAATTAAAGTGGACACAAGAAATGGAATCAGCCAGCCTTCTGGGAGCAGTCAGTGTAGACAGATCCCTGGGGGATCTCTGAGTGACCATGGAGCTCAGTGGCCGATGGTCACACTATTTCCTGAGTCAGGAAGGCACAGGACTTCCTTCTTTTCCAGGTGGGACAAAAGCCAGCAGCTTTTGTCACTTAGAAATACATATGTACATACATACATATATTGTTTAACACATTCTAGACCAGGGATGCCCAATATTTTGACTTCTCTGGGCCACACTAGAAGAAGAAGAAATTTTGGGAGTCACACACAAAATATGCTAACACTAACAACAGCAGATGAACCAAAAAAAAAAAAAAATATGGTCACAAAAATAATCTCATAATATTTTAAGGAAGTTTACGAATTTGTATTGGGCCATATTCAAAACCATCTTGAGCTGTATGCAGCTTGCGGCCCTTGGGGTGGACAGACTTGTTCAATCTAGACCTTATTGCAAAGACATGCTCTGGATTTCCACATGTGACAGCAATTCAGCAAAGAATTTTAGTACTTCTAGAAATTGACCCTGCCTAGATACCAGCCTTTGGGGCATCTGGTCTACCAGTCAGACGGCCTCGGATAACTGACAGATCCATCATTCCTGGACGTCAGCAGAACTGTGGGAACATGACTGCTGTCTGCCTTTCTTCTGTCAGGTATACAGCCTGCATGACAAGCTTCCGAGTGCAGTTACAGGTGACAGTCCCCACCCCCTCAGCTCCCTTTGCATGGGACTCTCCAGTGCATGATGGGGGATGTCCCAATGAAGACAGGGTCTCAGCAATGGACTCCAGCTATGCCTCCTATGGGCCAGCAACTTCTCCAGCTGTGACTGTAGCCACTGCACAGTCCTACAGCAGCATGCTGGGTGACCTGATCCTGTGTGCCAAGGCAGAGGACACTGATCCCAAATTACAGATAACACATCAGGCATAACTACAGAATACTCAGATATACTTGATTGTTAAACATAAGCGAGAATAAAATCATCTTCCCTCTCCTCCAATGTGCTTACCTGTTATAGAGAAGAATGTCTGGTTTCCAGATCTGGCCATCTGGGAATCGCACTGTCTTCACACCCGGGTATTCTGACATATTCCACTGTAAATAGTGATCTGTCCAAGACTGACACACACAGACAATGACATTAGCGGTGCTTTGCTTCCTGGCCTGATAATATTGCTTAGAAGACATCATTAGGTAAGCTCAAAGCCAAGAAGAGTTCCAGACATTTATTTACGTAATTGAGTTGTTAGCTATAAAATATAAAGAACCTGAGAATTAAATCATCCCTTCCTAAATGACCGTGAACAACATCAAAATCAAGTAAACTGGCACCTTCTGGCCAGTGTCATTTAGGATCCTGCTGTCACCATGACCACATTCAGACAGTGGCATCAGTTAATTCTGGTCTGGTGTATGCGCCACATCCCTCCCCTCCCTCGGAAGATGGGTTGTTTGGGTTTTTTTTTTTTTTTTTTTTAGCCAATGAATAAATGTTTTCCTTTCAACGTTTTCCATAAGGCCACTTTGTAGAAATATATTCATTTATTTCAATCAGAACAGGAACCAGGCTGGAAAACATGGAATATTTATTTCCATGAAACAACTTTGTGCTGCTGCTGAGGACCCTTCCAGGAACTTGTCGGGGCTTGTTTGGGCTTGGATTCTTATTTCCAGGCAGGAATAATGCTTCTGGTGCCATAGCCCCAGAACACACACCCTTGGCCTTGGTGGCAAAATGCTGACTAGAAATCCAGGGTGCAGGTGGGCACAAGGAGATAGTCACAGACACGTGGATGCAGAGCAGCTCCTGGGGTCAGGCCCTAAACTGGCTCCTGAGTGGCCATGGCCAGAGGAAGGCCAGTGACTGGGGTCCTGGGTCCCAGGGCCACACACACCAGCTCTGCTGAGTCCACCAGCTCTGTGAGGGCTATTGGTGGCAGTGGGCAGAGGGCTGATCTGCAACTCAAGTAAACCAGCACCTTCTGGCCAGTGTCATAGGCTGGCAGGTCTGGACTAGGCTGACCAGATGTACCATTTTAAATGGGCCAGAGAACAGCAGTATGGTCCCATTTCAAAAGGTACGTCTGGACAACCTAGTCTGAACTCAGCAGCTGCTGCAAGAGCCCTAATCAGGGCAGACCCCACTACAGCCCCCCCACCCTGTACACTGTCCCCTTGGGAGATGGTGTGAGAACAGAATTAAATGGTTGTCCGGAAGGTATCCAGAGACTCAGAAAACACTGTTGCATGAAGGACAACACATATTTGGGGGTCAGAGAAACTCCGTACATACATACGCTTTGAGAATTCTCCCAGTCAACTATTTTGATTTCAGAGAAAGAAAGTGAGCCTCCTTTTTCTCCTACCCCTCTCCAAGTTTTCTTTTTTCTCCAGCGTGACATGATGATTGAAACATCTCCCTTAACCACAGGGGGCTAGCACGGCCCTACACAGGCCACGGGCTGGCTTACCTACGAGCATAAGGTGCAGCATTTTGACGTGTCAGAGGTGAAGTGATAAAGTTCAGACATGAAAACAGTAAACACTTTAGAATAAAAACCACGGATTACAGTCTCACATGCTACAACATTAGAAGAGATGATCAGGGAAGAGCAGGGTCTATTATTAGGTCTATAATTAGAATTGGGAAGTATTAAAGAAATTGAGAATAAATATGAGTAAGGGAAACCTAAAGCCATAAGAATGGTCAATTTCCACAATAAAAGACAGGTGTTTGTTTGTTTGTTTGTAAAGCAGATGCAAGTTTCTGGGTGGCCCAAATGTCCCCTCAGAGACCAAGTAGCAGCTTCTGTCACTGCTTCGCATAGATTAAATCAGATTATGTCTGACAGGCCTCCCAAAGTAATAAAACCGATCTACAGACAAAGTACACAAAGTGCTTCCTCCTATGACCGGAAAGAGGTAGAGAGAGCAAGCTGCCTTGCCTTCCTCCAGGCTAAGTAACCAAAAAGTCGGTCAGGTCAAGGGCAAGTGAAAAACAAAATCCATAAACTCTAGGCCCAAAAGAATTTATTTTACTTAAAAAAAGTTGTTTGTTTTTTTTTACCTTTCTGCCTCTTCTATTGTGATTCTCCAGAAAAATCTGTCATTTGCAGAAGACTGGCCTCAGCTCTAAAATGTCCTGGAGTAAAGATTATGTGGATTCAGATTTTCAGAACAGGGAACTCAGGGAGGGAAAACCCAATTTCCTGGCTCTCTGTCCCCATCCTGTCCCTGTGCCTGCCCTCCCTCGGGACACCGGCCTGTCAGCCTTCAATACGGAGCCACACTGTGTCTGCACATTAGTCAGGCTGGCTCAGGTGGCTGTCACCAGAGGGAGGACACAGAGAGCAGGAAAAGGTGACAGCTGTCTTATACATGGCCCCAGGGCATCTCCCGAGGCCTGCCCTGGTGGCACCTGAGTTCCCCATGTCCAGGCTGTGGCCGCAGTGGACATGCCAGGCCTTTGCAGATGATAACACTGGGCAAGGCAGAGGTTTTGACAGGGTCACTACTGAGTTCTGTTCCAAACCCAGATCCTCATTGAGTCCTTAAAATGCAGTCAGGAGCCAGTGTCACAGTTGCTACACAAATGACAGGCTGTGCTTCCCAGGTAAATGTGTCACTGGCTTCAAAAGGACACATGCTCTAAGACACCCAGCAAGTGTTCCATATGGTGGGCACCTGAGAACAAGTGTCAGCTAGCGAGGCCACATCTGTGAGTGCCAACACTCTCAGACACTCATACTCAGGAGGGTCCAGGCCTTTCCTCAGGTCCCTTCCGCTTCTATAGAGCAGAGATGTCTCCACCTGCAAACCCCACTGTCCACACAGCTGTCTACCTCTGGCAGCATCTCCAAGGTCACTTGGTCTTGCTACTTTACCCTTTTACACTCGTAGACTATAAATTACACAGCTTAATGAGCTTAAAAGTAGAAACAAGGTCTCATTCATTTGTTCCTGGGTCCCCCTCACATGGTCTCCCTTCAATGCCTTCCACAGAGCAGGTGCTCAAAGAGATTAGCCGAGTAAGTAAATGAGATTTAAAAGGCAAGGTTTGAAACAAACGAAGTGGCAGATGCTTCTGCAAACCCAAATCTTAATTACAACTAAGCTGTGCTTGAAAGAAATTCCATGGTCTCTGGTGACATCCTCATGACCAAGGGTGTCTATTTATGGAGCAATTGAACTCAATAAGGAAGTGTTCATTCAGTTACAGTTCCTTTTCCCGGAAACCAATATCCTTTCTTTAAAAAAAAATTTTTACGAAGCCCAATCATATCTGTTGCTGAAGAGCAATTACTAAGGGCTAAGAAATGTAGGCACCAGGCAGGCTGACTCACCCCGAGACCTACCTAATGCGTCATGAGCGCTATTATATGAGTCTCTCTTCATAACAATAGCAAGGGCAGCTCTGTACCTCAGAGGGAACAGGCAAGATCCAGTTTTATGCAGAAAAGGAAGTATTTGCATTAGCCTCCAGAGTGCCCAGAGCTTCACCTTATACCTGTGTCCTCACATGGCGGAAAGAGATTGGCCTCTTCCTAAAAGGGCACGGATCCCCTCTGGTGTGGCCCCACCCTGGTGACCTCATCACCTCCTGAAGGCCCCGCCTCCAGTAACCATCACACTGGGATCAGAACAGGGGTGTCCAGCCTTTTGGCTTCCCTGGGCCACTCTGAAAGAAGAAGAATTGTCTTGGGCCCCACATCAAATACACGGACACTAATGATAGCTGATGAGCTAAAAAAAAAAAAAAAAAAAGGCAAAAAATCTCCTCATGCTTTAAGAAAGTTTACAAATGTGTGTGGGGCCGCCTTCTAAGTGGTCCTGGGCCGCATGCAGCCCATGGGTCCCAGGTTGGACAAGCTTGGATTAGGTTTCCACGTAGGACTTTCAGGAGGAGGCAGACATGCCATCATAGCACCCTGCTCTGTTTTGTTTCCAAAGCGCTTGTCACCGTGTGACCTCCTTTTCATTGTTTACTTATCAGTGGGTGCTAAACTGCCCTTGCCCACCAGAATGTGTGCACAGGGAGGCAGCTCCCACCCCTACCTCACGCCCCTGAGTAGCTGTTGTGCAGGGAATGGATAGAACAGAAGACTCGAGGTGCACCTGAGAGGGGCTCAGGGACTGTGATACAAGACAAAGCCAGCAGCCAAATGACATCTGAATGCTGGTAGAGGCGAAGCTCTGGGATGGGCCTTCCCTCACTGCTGGCATTTGTGGGGTCAGGGACATTCGTCCTGGCTTTTTTCAGGGGACTGCTGCTTTTCCTGCAACCTGAGTATGAGCATTTCAGACACAAGAGCGGGGTCACCGTGGCGAGGACTGCCATTGTCTCCACTCACCATTTGCAGCCAGATGTTGGTGGTTAGGACCTGGTTCTTCTCGTCCTTTAAAGAAAGAAACAAAAAGAATCATAAATATGGATTCTTTGGTTCCCGAAAGAGGGAATGTACCATTTCTCAAATAGGATTCTGATTGCTGGGACTGTGGACCCCAGAATGAAGCTTTTCTATTCAGTCGGAAGTAATGCACATTGTGTATAGAGCACAACAGAGAATGGACACGGATGAAGGAGAAGATTATAGCCCTACAACCCCACCATCCAGAGATGACACCTGCTAATGGTTTAGCTTATTTAAGTGGGTCAGGGAGGGGAGAAAGGGGAAGGGGGTGAGAGAGGAGGGGGGGAAGCTAAATATAAGGTGATGGAAAGGGAAGTCACATTAGGTGGTGACCTTACTATACAACAAGCTGACAATGCACTGTGGAATTTATACCTGAAACCTATGTAATCCTTGCTAACAGATGTCACCCCAGTAAGTCTAACAATAAAAATGAATTTTAAAAAATAAAAAATAAAAAAATAAAAAGATTTTCAAAAACAAACAAAATAAATAAATAAAAATTATTTATACATTTAAAAATTAATTTGGGTATAAAGTCCACTTTTTAAGTCAAGTTTATTACTAGAACATATAGTTTTAAACAAATATAAATATTTCATTCATCCCAAAGGGAGTGTGACCTGTGGCAGCCGCCATGCCATGTGCTGTTATCACAGGGTCCTCCTGCTATGTGGTCCTCATTCTCCAGGACCTGTGGGTCTATCAGGCAGCATGGGAGGCCCCTGACATACATCTGTAGGTAACTGCTGTCCAGGGGAGGTGACCTTATGACGGAGTCATTCCAACTTAGATCTTATTCAAGAGCCCGTTTCCAATGTCTCCCAACTGCCTAAGTGTGGGACCCAGTAGGGCCCCAAGTCCATGTCCCAACCAGGGAGCCTGGGCACAGGGCACATAAAGGTTCACATGGACGTCGGCCTTTCCAACTGGGATGCGACCAGCCTTCCATTGTGGCTGGCCAAGCCCAGCAAGGCCACATGAAAGCCAGCATGCGGGGACACGAGCGAGCCAGTTTTGTGTCACAGTATTTAGTGCTCAATCCCACCTGAAGGGCTCTGTGAATGAGCAACTCCCACCACCTCCAGGGCAAAGTGTTTCTTAATGACCTCATGCAGACATGCCTGGGGGGGCTGAGACGATGAGCTCCTCCAACAGGCGCTGCCTGGCCAGGTGCCCTGATGGCATCCGCAGAAACAGAGCACGTGGCAGAAAGAGCAGGGCATCTGTGGGGGCGTGGTCAGGGCCTGAATGCAAATGAGACACAGATGTGGCATCCCGTGACAACGAAAACAGTGTTGAATGTGTAAGGACTTGGCCGACACTGATGCACCAGTGTCCCTGCCCCAGCCACTCACCCCCTGGACACCTTTGAGAGGTAAGTCTGGGGGATGGGAGGCTGTGAATCGTGCCCAGAGGACAGGGCTGCCTGGGGAGGGATGGGGAAAACCCCCAGGGGTCCCAGCCTGGGGCTGTGTCTAGGAGAAGCTGCCAATTTGGCTGCAAGAAAAAATACACCCTGGTTTGCAAAATAAGACACGGGGCAGGATTTTCGGTGAATAAAGCTGTGACGCTAACATATAGTTTTTATTGAGCCCACAGCCCCGACGGGGCCAGGCATTCGCTCTGCCCAGGTCCTCCCGTTCCAGTGAAATCTCTGATTTTATTTGATTTTATTTTATTTTTTTTTTATTTTTTTTGCTTTTTGGTATGTGGGTAGCTCCCTGGCTGGGAATCGAACCCAGGCCGCAGCACTGACAGCGCCAGCGCCGAAGCCCCAAGCCACTACACCATCAGGGAACTCCCGAAATCTCTGATTTTACTTGAAAGCACCGAGAGACTCTTTCAGGACATGCCCGTGGCCTTGACTTCTTAAGGCCTGGATTTAAAATTCGCCAGTGATCCGGGGAGGGGGCCTCCCTCCTAATGGCCTCCTTGTCGTCACCTTCTCCGAGAACGGCTCCGGTGCTTTGGGAGCCCCGTTGCTACCAAGCTAATTAAAAGCCTTTCTTCTTTTCAGCGTTCTAACTGAAACCTCATTAGAGCAAATGGGACTCGTGTGGAGCGCAGCGGCGTGGGACCCAAGTGCAGCATTCCAGACGGTAAGCAACACCCAGCAGCAGCCAGCCGCCACTGCCAGTGTCGCCGTGCCCCCGAGGGGACGCTGTGGGCACTTCCGGAGGGGGTCCCTGTCCTCCCCTCCCCTCTCCACCCCTCCCCATCCCCTCGGTGGCTGAGTTGCTCTCTCAGTCTCGTGGGCAGTATGTCCCCTCCTGAGCAATTCCAGTGGTGACATCCTGACCCTCAATGGGAGGGTGGTAAGGGGCGGGTCCCTTGGGGGTGGTTAGGTCAGGAGGGTAGAACCTCGTGAATGGGATAAGTGCCCTTATATAGAGGAGACCCTCGCCCCCGGCGGAGCTCCGCAGACCCCTCCGCTATGTGAGGACCCAGCAAGAAGACGGTCATTTATGGACAGGAAGCTGCCCTCACCATACCACACCCATGGTGCAGTGACCTTGGACGTCCAGCCCCCAGACTGTGAGAGATAAACGTGCTGTTCGTGCTCTCTGTCTGGAACAGAGCCTGAACCTGAACTCATGGGACCTAACAGGTGGGCGGGACTTCACAATTCAACAGTGACACACCTATAATCCCAAAGGGTGACAGGGTTGCAGACTGAAGGAGCAGGCACCTTCAGAGAAGACGACGGGGACGAGGACCTTACCCAGAGGGACGAGGGGAAGAGTCCGGAGAGGAGCCTTCGTACTTCGTCCTGAAACACCAATGATGGGGTCCCTCCTGCCAGCCTTGCGCCCTGTGCCTTTAGGACACGCTCCCTTCCCCTCCATCCTGCCTCTGGCTCGAGGCCCGGGGCTGCCTCCTGACTCACCATGACTTGAGCAAGGGAGGAGAGGTTTCGGGGTGGTGGAGTTCAGAAGGCCCTTCCCGTCCACCATCCCCTCCCCAACACCCACAGCGCCC
Source organism: Lyroderma lyra (assembly GCA_004026885.1). Lineage (NCBI taxonomy): Eukaryota > Metazoa > Chordata > Mammalia > Chiroptera > Megadermatidae > Lyroderma > Lyroderma lyra. The sequence goes on along the minus strand of PVJL010001676.1, from coordinate 123,836 downwards.
CATGTCCAGAGCCAGTCTTCTGCCAGAGGGACTGAGGGACATCGCTGCACACACTGACATAAGCTGGACAGCTGGGGACCGAGCCTCTGGCTCAGCAAGTCGGCAGGTGGACCTGAAGGCTCAGCTGTCCCTCCGGCCTCAGCCAGAAGGACCTTGCTGGCTGTGCCTGCAGGCGCTCCCCTCACATTGCCCAGGACCCGTTTAGGGACAGAATCCAGCTACTCACCCAGGACAGCAGCTCCCTTTTCTCTCATCTAACCCCCCAGCCTCCCGTGCTGCACTTGAGCTTGTCAGACAGCATGAAGCAGCTTGTGAACTTGAATTCAACGGCCCCTTCTCCACCACCTGGGTGGCACACTGGGCAAAACCCACACTTCTTGAGGGAGGGTGGACGCAACTTTCAAACACTGGCCTGAAAGTCTGAATACATAAGCAGCACAGAACCTGAGCATGCGTGCCAGTATTCCAGACCCTCGGGCCACCTCCAGGCCCCTCCCACCCTGTCCCCACTCAGCAGGGCAGCATGGAGGGACAGAACCCACACTGGTGGAGACCCTCTGGCCACCGGTCTCAGCTCCCTGTCAGCAGGCACTCACTTCTGTGCATTTCTGTTTTTTCTCCAGAAACTGCGAAGATAAGAGCTGCCCCCATCATGCCCTACAGGGGGAGAGGCGAGGGCAGTGTCATGCAGGCTGGGAAATGTGGCTCACTGCCAGGGGCTGTCGCTGTTGTGTCCCTGGCACACACACTGTCCCCCAAAACCGACCTTCCTCCCTGACCCTAGGACCACAAATGAGGAGACAGTCACGGAAGACCAGTATGGCAAAACACACCAAAGCCAGCTGCCCAATGCCTCTTGTTTATTTTTACTTTGAGCACTTTCAGAATATCATTCAGTCTTAAGAAGACAATCCTGCCATTTGTGGCAGCCTGGATGGACCTGGAGGCCATGATGCTCCATGAGAGAAGCCAGACAGAGAAGGACAAATAAGCAGGACTCCACCTGCATGAGAAATCTAGCACAATCAATCACAGAAGCAGACAGGAGAATACAACTGCCGGAGGAGAACACGGGAGGGATTAGTCCAAAGGTACCAGGTACACTTCTGCAAGACGGATGGTCCTAGGGGTCCACTGTGTGGCATGGAGCCTACAGTTAATAATGCTCTATGGTATGCTTAAAGATTTGCTGAGACAGTAGGTCTTAGGTTAAGTGTGCTTATCACAGAATAAATAAATAAATAAGGCAGGAGGAAACTTTTGGAGGTGATGGTTATGTTTATAGCATAGATTGTAGTGCAGATTTCATGGGTGTAAGTTTATTTCTAAAATTGTCAGGCTATATACATGACATATGTACAGCTTTCTGTATGTCAGTCATACCTTAATAAAATGTGTGTGTGCTTTTTTTTAGAAGTACACTTTTAGTAGCCATGCTTTTTAAAGTCAATCTTGTGGCACAGACGTAGAGTCCAACTCCTCTGGGGATGTGTAATATGCCATCTTGCATTTCTACAAAGTATTCTTCTGGAAGCCGACAGTATTTGTAGAGATTCTAATACTTCTTCTTTGCTTTTGTGTCGATGCTGAGAGAAAAATAGATAACAGTAGCTCTAACTATGTCTACATTCTTGTTTGCAGAGCAAATTGCTGGGTAACATAAATTCCTATTTGGGTAGCACTTTATAGTTTATAATAAGAGTTACTTCTTTCATCTTATTTGGTCTTTATACTGACCATACTTTTGTCCTAGTTTTACAGAATAATAAATGGAGAGTCTGTGATTTTCCCTGAGTCAGCGAGATATTAGGTCTGACAAAAGACTCCTATCCAGGATAAGAAATGAACTCCTACAAATCAATAAGGACAAGGCACTGTCCAATATAAAAAAATGGGCAAAAGATGAACAGCGAATGGTCTTCCCCACTGAGAATGACAGAGGATAGCTGAAAATTACATGGCTAAACTTTAAATAGAGCTTGCATTTTTCTAACTGTGACACACACAACAACCACCACCACCACCCAGCCAAGCCAGTGCACTGCTGTTTTCATTCGGTAATGGGATTGTGGGGGAGCTCCCACATGTGGGTGTTTTGCAATGAGCATGTATCACCTTTATAATCAAGGCAGGGTGAGTTGTGCACACAAAGACAGCAGTCCTGAAACAAAAGCTGCTGGCCCTGGGTCACACGGCTCAGAGTAAGAGCAGAAATCCAACCCCTGATCTGTCCAGCTCCACGCCCACGTCTGAGCCCTGAGGCGACTCCACCCTCAATGTCCTAACAGGGGCCAGTTTGGTGATGATAATGGAACATCGTTCCCTTTAGTGTCGGTATAACACAGCAGTTCTCAAAGTACAGCCTGGGAACCCCAGCGTTTCCAAGATGCTCTCAGAGGACCAGTGACATGAGATCCTTTTTCTTAATTGTTAGGAGTGCTTAATAGGGTCACCACATAATGCATTTCCCTTTTTTGTCAGCACAATTTCCTTGTCGTTGTTCTTTGAAGCTTCCAATATTTCTAGAGGTATAATAATATAGATCACTTTGTTATATGTCTTCAGAAAAATAAATAAGGACCACATATAAGTCAAGAATACATGAAAAATAATTTATCACCATTAGAGCACAGAAAATTAAAATTAGGAGTCGACGCACCCTCCTAAGGCATGGGCAAGATGAAAAATATTTGAAATGAGTGCTACATGAATAAATGCAAGCATGCATGAATGAATGTGTTTTTTAAAATGCCAAAAGCAAGGAAGAAAGGAGGAAAGGAAAGCAAGCAGATAGACACAACTAAAATACAAAGTGGAGTCTAGAAGAAAAAGCCCTTACAAGATGGCATGCCTGTCATGAGCTCTTTCTACCTTATAACTTTAAAAAAAGCCTTGGATCAAATTAAGCATGGTTTCAAAGACGAGACTGTAAACTAATCAAATGAAATTAAAGGGAGACTGCAGAGCTAAATAAATAAACTTAATCAAAGCAGCACAGTTACATGGCTAATAAATGACACAGAGAAAGGAACAAAACAGACCCAGCTGAAAACTGAGTCACAGGCCAAAGGCCAGACATGCGATAATCATGGTGTGTGCAGAGGAAAAACACAGAGATTAAGACAATCAGGGAAGAGGCTGGAGATGGGGATGCAACAACGCAGACACAACCAGTGCTGCAATGGGGAACACGTGGGGGAAAAGAGTTAAGTATTCCAGGATGCCACCCAGGAGACCGACTTCCAGTCCTATTCAAACAGCAGACTCCATAGTCTGAACACCATTCTGCTACAGAACACTGAGACTGGCTGGAGGACACCAACGTATGTCTTTGTAAGTGCACACCTGATCTCACAAGAGAGAGAAATCCTCAGAAACAGAGAAACTAAGAAAACGCTGAAAGTGTATGGCAGAGCTGTGGGGACCGGGAGCGCGGTGGCCAGTTCCATTCACAGAACGCTTGAGAGGTGCCTCAGTGTCCTGAACACAAAGTCTCCGTCCCACAGATGGAGGGGAGCTGACCCCAATGCCCCACTCCACACCCATCCGTGTCTCACCAGCATCCCACCTGCAGAGCCCACTGCCACAAGCAAACAAACGTTTTTCTGCCTCAGTCTGGCCTGGCACTGGAGAAAAAAAAGGGCGGGCTGATCTTTCCTAAGAAAAGTATGGATCTTTTCTCTGATGGAGAATTCAAATGTAACATCCCACAATGCCTGGGAAATCTGCAAGCCAGGAATATGGCAGGAAAGTGGCTCCAGGCCAGTGAAACTTGAGGTACCAGAAGCAAAGAGAATAAACAAATAAGCAAGCAAGCAAACAAGAAAACAATAAGAAAACCTCCAAAAAAAAACAAAAAAAAAAACCAAAAAAAACCCAGAAAACACCCAAAAAACAAAAAGCATCTTTGCTTAGAAAATACAACCATTTTTATAACCTCCTGATGCAAAATATATTAAGTGAAAAATCTTCCGTGAGCAAGAGACAGAAAACCAAATCAGCAGAAATAACCCCCCTCAAATTCAGACAAGAGCACATCAAAGGGTTAATACACTTACAATGATGAAATACTTTAAAGATATCAGAAGCACATAAAAGAATAGCAGTCTCTTGGAGAAAACAAGATAAAAGTAAAAGTTTCTCCAAGTAAAATGAAGCAGTAATCAAAATAAAAACTCAATGAATGGGTTCAATATCAGATTAGAAAGATCTAAAATAATTAGTAAGCCAAAGGCAGACCTAACCAAACGATCTATAATGCAGGAAAGAATACTGAAGAGATGAAAAGTATGAATACATAAAAGGCATGAAAAGAGCCAATGTATACCTAAGACAACTTCAGAAGGAGAAAATTTAAAGAAATAATAGCTTAGAAATTTCCACAATTAGCTATCTAATCCTCAGATAAAGGAAATATAACAAGTTCCTCAAAAAGATAAGGGTAATTCAAAAACTAATCAATGCTCAATCCTTTCTCAGCACCTACAGGTAGCGCTTACTTACAATTAATCACTTCCATACTTATAGAAAAAAAAAAACTCAGCAAACTGAAAATTAATGACTGTGTTGGACTCATGAGACGGATACTGCGGGGTAATGCCCACACTGACTTCCGGAAAGACAGGCACATCCTGAGTCCCTGACGAGGTCTGCTTAGCAGAGGCCGAGGCCCCTGGAGCCATGAACTTGAAGCAATGCTTGCATGGTAATTGTGACAACTCTCTGGCTGCTGAGTATGAACTTGAGAGAAAGAAATAGCCAAAGGCCACTGTCTTGTGGACACCTCTGCATTTTCATGGATTTTACCTCCAGGAACCCCACCAGGTTCTCATAGTAAATATGCAAAAAAAGATTCCCTGACCTTGGGTTTGGTCATGAGTTGTTGGGTACAATACCAAACAGACAATGATCTATGCCATAAACAAACAAACAAACAACAACAACAACAAAACCTAAGTTGGACTTTACCCAAATTAAAAACTGGTCTATCACTGTTGTCAGACTGAAAAGACAAACTGGAGACTGGTTGAAATTTTTGAAAAATGCTTTTCTGATCAAGCACTCCTCGAATGAAAAGAACTCAGGGGTCCTTGAGAAAAGTTGATTCTGAGTGTTGGGAAGAAAATATACAAGATGAACCTGGAACATCTTATAGTGCCAGGAAGTAAGAGAGTGATCCAAACATGAAACAGAATAAAATGAAATTAATTAATTAAAATAAATAAAATAAAATAGAACCACAATGACGGTGGGCCACCAAAGGGAGACAGGAGCAAACTGAATGTCCCCAGGGGCCAAAGCTGGAACAATTTGAGAAACAAAATTAATAAAGTAGCAGTTGATGATAACTCAGAGTAGAACATAAATATTCATGAGTCTGCACTGGCATCAATAAATGATTGAATAAATGAATAAATGGGAGAGAGAAGACGAATCTCTCATGCAGAGGAATTCCAAATAATTTATGTAGATTCTTCACCTTTTAAGAATGTAGAGCTTAACTCCCAACTCCTTAAATATGATCCATGCATAGTGACTTAGTGCCAAAAAGTACAGCAAGGAAAGGGGGTAAAAAGAGTGAAAGTACAGTGCAGAGCCCAGGCAAACACTGCCAGAGCCACCAGGTCAAGGTCAACATCAGCAGTGGTCAGTCATACCGATGGCATGTAGCGTTGGATTGATATGGTGAGAAGGTACTTTAAGTCTCTGCTTTTCCTTCCCCATGATTAGACTATCTCAGTCTAATCATGAGAAAATGACCAACAAATCCCAATTTAGGGACATCCAACCCAATATTGGTATTCTTCAAAATTGTCAAGATCATCACAAACCAGGACAGTTTGAGTCACTGTCACAACCAAGAGAAGCCTAACGTGATGATTAATGTAATGCAGTCTCCTGAATGGGGCCCTGCAACAGAAAAGGACATTAAATTTTTAAAAAATAAGACATCCAAATAAACAATGGACCTTAGGTAAAAATAATCTATCTACACTGGTTCATTAATTGTAATAAAATGTGCCGTACCAATGTATGATACTAATAGGGGAGACAGGGTGTGGGGTAAATGGGAACCCTCTATAGTACCTTTGCAAGTCTTCTCTAAATCTAGAACTGTCCTGAAATAAAATATTAAAAAAAACCTAAATTGCATTGTCGTGAAACTATAGAATATGAAAATGAATACCCTACAAGCACAGAGTCAAATGCAGTTGATGACAAGGCAATGGCAGCTAACCTGAGAGCAGATGGCAAAGCACAGTGTGACAGCCAGAAATCCATGAAATGACATTTTCAAGTTATGGGAAGTGATCGTGGAGTTCAACTTTGAATTCCATGCCCAGCTGAACTGTAAAAGAGTGAGGTTACAATAAAGACTTTATTTTTTCAGACAAAGAGTTTATCCTGACACCACCTCACTGAAGTTACTACTATCAAATGGACTCACTCCTGGGAGAATGGACTGATTTACAAGAAAGGGACATAAAAATGAGATTCAGTGCTCATCACCTAGGTCAGTTCTCTTTTCATGACCATATATTTGTGTCCCTGTCCCTTCTCCTCTACCCGCTACCCCCATACCCTCAGGTAACTACTAAATTATTGACTCTGTCCATGAGTTATGTTTCTTTGTTGCTTTCAACTAATACAACACATAGATGATGTGTTGTAGAATTGTACACCTGGAACCAATGTAACTTTTATTAATCAATGTCATCTCAAGAAATTTCACAATAAAAAAATGAGATTCGGTATAGTCAAAACACTGTAACTACCTCCAGTGACAAATTCTTTTCAGGTTATTTTTGACTCCTGAGTTTATGGATAAATTCAGTTACACTGTTTAGCCTGCAATGAAATATTCTTCAGTTTCATGTTTCATCCAATCTAAGATATCACTCAGTTGCAAGATACACATTTTTTTAAGTTAAAGTCTTTCAGAAATGCACATTAGAATTGATGGAATGTAGTGTAAAGTTTACTTTTACAGATAATGAAAGAGAAAACATGTGACATAGCAGAGGCTGCTCCTGATGGATCTCCATGCCATTCACACTAATGTGTCAAAAACGGGTGGGAAGGAAGGGCCTATATGGGGTTTGCTTCCAGAATCAACATTGTGATTTTTATAAATGATCTGAAAGGCAGAGAAACGGCTAAGTTTGCTGAGACCCCTCATCTCCTTCAAACAGGGAATGCCTGTGGGGATAACCTGTAGAAACATGTTGCAAAACTATAAGAATTAGGAAAAAAATGATTTTTTCATATGTCTGCTGGCCATTTGTGTTTCTTCGTGGGAGAAGTGTCTGTTTAGTTCTTCTGCCCACTTTTTAATTGGGTTGTTTGTTTTTGCTCATCCTCATTAGCTGTCAGGGAAATGCCAATCAAAACCACAATGAGATACCACCTCACACCTGTGAGAATGGCTATTATCAACAAGACAAGGAATAACAAGTGCTGGAGAGGGTGTGGAGAAAAAGGAACTCTGGTACACTGCTGGTGGGAGTGCAAACTGGTACAACCACTGTGGAAGGCAGTGTGGAGGCTCCTCAGAAAATTGGGAATGGAGCTACCATGTGACCCAGCAATCCCCCTTCTAGGGATCTACCCAAAAAACCTGAAAACCTTTGTCCGCAAAGACTTATGTACCCCAATGTTCATCGCAGCGCTGTTCACAGTGGCCAAAACATGGAAACAACCAAAGTGCCCTGCGACAGATGACTGGATAAAGAAGCTGTGGTACATATACACAATGGAATATTACTCAGCTGTAAGAAAAGATGAAATATTGCCATTTG
>PVJL010001676.1:73013-115937 GCA_004026885.1 Lyroderma lyra | reverse complement strand
GGAACTGTATGACTTCACTCATATGCGGAATATAAAACTGAAAGCAACAAAGAGAAAAGAAACGAAGAAACAAACAAACAATCCATGAACACAATCAATAGTTTAATGTTTATTTGGGGATGAGTGGGTTAGGGAGGGGAGAAAGGGGAGGGGGTGGGAGAGGAGGGGGGGAAGCTAAATATAAGGTGATGGAAAGAGAAGTCACATTAGGTGGTGAACTTATTATACAACAAGCTGACAATGCACTGTAGAATTGTATGCCTGAAACCTATAATGCCTGTAATCCTTGCTAACAGATGTCACCCCAATAAGTCTAACAATAAAAATGAATTAAAAATTTTTTTTTTTAAAAATGATGACTGTCACTGTGGTGATGTCAGAACACTGACAACTGTAAGTTGGGAAAAGAAGCTGAGAGTCTTTGTCCACCATCCCCAAATATCCTGGCTTCATGTGACCCACATACCTTAATCAGAAGGATGTGAGGCAGAAAATAAGAATATTTTCATCTTCCAAGTATTGCAACAAAAATGCAACAGAAAAGGAAATGATGGACAGTTAAAGCAACCAGTATGGATGGAGAGACATGATGGTGGGGTCTCTGGTAGGGAGACAGGTCAATATCCCTGGGCCCCTTCAGAGGAGTCAGAGGTCAGCCAGGGGTTCGGAGTCCATGCCTGACACATGAGACTGACAGGGTCAGCAGTGGACTCAAGGAGCATGAAGCGTTTCCCAGAGCAGGTGACCCAAAGTGTGTTACTCTCCAAGCTAATTCTAGGACTAAATGCTTACTGCAGGGATTCAGTTTTATTAAGAACCTGCTTTCTGTGATACAGAACCCTGAGGGAGAGATAGGAGCACTGTGTGTCACAGGCCAACTCGTCATCCTCTACCGAGCCTCCACAGGTTCAAGAGTGACCCAACGAGGCTCTGTCCATGGCCCAGCATGGCTATTCTGAGTGGTTCATGTTCTCATGCATGGTGGTGCACAGGAAGCACCCGGTGACTCCAAACCTAGGAACACCGTGGCATAGGAGTCTACTTTAAAGTCCTACCCTTGTAACCCTTGGGGTCACTTTGGAAACCTGTGAGCTAAAAGACTGCCACCCAAAGATGTACGCCAGCAAAGAGAAAGCACTAGGATGCCCTCTCTCAGAGTCCCAATTCACCCAGTTATCATCACAAGGGTTCCCAGAGATCACAAGGAACCTGATGAAGCCAGCAGGTCCCAAATGGAATGATATAATCATTTCTGCTTCTCCGTGAAATCTGTAAATAATGAGTCCCCTATGAGTCTTCAGGCTCTAATTTTTCTCTTATGGACTCATGGGGAGATAATAAATTTCTGGGGCCCAGGAATAATTTGGCAATTTATTCTAACTAATCACTGCAAAGCTCTAAACACTCAGAAAGGAAAATTCTACACCTCCCCCATCCCCAGACCAAAAGTCTATTTCCCATCTAATCCAGAGCATCTTCTGATGCCCTATTTTACACAGAACAATGAGGAGCTAAATAAACCAAATTCAGACTATTCACAGACCTCTTTTCCTCTTCTGAAGAGTACAATGAAGTGACTTATGTCATAAGGCACACTGTACCCATTACCAAGAGACGTGTTCTTACCGCAATTCAGGAATAAATTTACTTTGAAACTTTTTCAATAATTCAGGTGATTACATCGTTGGCATAACATACCAAAGTAATTCGTCCCCCCACAAGTTATCAAGTGTGAGCTATTTAATATGGCAGGGACATGTTCATTTCATTGCAAAACCTAAATTGGTTAGAAAAATGTGCTTGGGAGGTGGGTGGCGTTGCTTCTTATAGACCCTGCTCTACTGGTGGCTCGGTAAGTGTTGGGTGTCATGTCAACTTTTTAAAATGTTAAACAATGTCACAGTCATGCATTTTCTCCATGCTATATACACACTAATCACTGCAATGTCCATGGTAGGACAGACATAGTGGATAATATAATGTCTAAATTTGATAAAGTTCACCGATCATGCAGGCATTACATGAACAATCCTTTAATTATCCCTGAAAACACAAAATAAATGAAGATTTCCACATGTGGGTTAAAACAACAACAAAAAGCCTCTCAAAGCAAATATATATAGGAAAATATCTTCATAAGCTTGAGGACTTCTTACATCTAACACAATTAGCACTAAACACAGAGGAGAAGGAATTACTCATCGGACCACGTCAAAATTAAGAATTTCGGTTCATCAAAAGATACCATTTATCTGTAAGTATGTCATGCTTCAATTAAAAGGTTACAAAAGAGAGAAAGAACATTAAGGGAGTGAAAGGGAAGCCAAAGTGTCTGAGAAGATTTTGCAAAACATGTAACTAAGGCCTCAGGTTCATACTATAGAAAAACTCATACAAATCAACAAGAAAACAATACAAAAAAAAAAAAAAGCAAGATAAAAATAGGCCAGAGACATGAATAGACACTTCTTATAAGATATCCAAGTAGAAAATTAAGAAATGGAAATGTGTTTGACTTTATTGGTAATCAGAGAATTGCTAATTATAATCACAAGGAAGTCTTACTCCACACCCACCAGAACGGTAAATTAGAAAGACTGAAATACCAAGTGTGGGTGGGTGGGTGTGTAGAGCATCAAGAATTTTCCATGCTCTGCTGGTGAGAATACTAATTGGTTGAAAACTATTTGGCTTCATCTGGAAGGAAAAGTCAAAGATATGCCATCCTATGACCTACACTCCCATGTCACTACACACATGATAGATAGAAATGCAAACATGTGTACAAATAGAGTACAATAAGAATATTCATGGCAGTGTTCTTCAAAATAGGCAAAAACTAGACACAATCTAGATATCCAGCAATAAAATAATAAATCATGTTGTAGTTACACAATAAAAATGAACAAACCAAAGCAACAGGCAACAACGTAGGTGACTTTCACAAAAACAAAACCGAGCAAAACAAACCAGATGCAACAGAACACAGAACTGTGCACATGCATGATTCCACTGACAGGTAGCTGCCGAAAATGAGTTGGTTCACTGGCGATAATTCACGGAGTCTGTTTTGATGTGATGTTACACCATGGCTGTCTATTATACTATAATTCAAAGTTTAAAATAGAATTAAAAATGGCTACCAAAATGAAAGTTATGAGCTAGCCTGGTGTATTAGAGGGATCGAATGCCAATAAAACCTCTTAGTAAGAACAGTGAATAAACTAGTGTTTCTTGACTAATGACTTCAATTTGAACTGAATCAGATCTACCTTGGCAATCAGTGAGCATCCTTGGCTTAATCCACTTAATCTACCCCCACCCACCTACCCACCCTGCCAACAAAACACAGTATATGCATGAGCTTCTTAAAACAGAGGAGGTTAGAAAACCAGTTTACAGTTCTGATCCTTCAAGGCATCTGAAGCTCTACTTGACCTCTTGCCTTCTTTCCACAAAATAAAACAAATGCTTTTTTTTTTTCTGGCTCATCTGACAATGTTTACAGACAATTTGCTGTCAGCAATCCAAGAGAGAATTTCTCACTCTGAGAATCACCTCTCAGGTGGCATCCATGAACTATGACAGCTACAATGTCTGTCCCCTTTGCCTCCATCATGTGTAGTTGGGAGAGGTCGGCTCCATCATCTACCACCTGACCTTGAGCCTAGACTCAGCCCCATGCCCAAACCCTTCCCACAGTCCTTCCTCCCGCAGTGATTTCTAACCCACAATGCAGGGTTTTAGATAATTCCTTATCTAATCTCATGTTAGCATCAGTCAATTATTTTGACTTTCTGGGAGCTGTGACCCCACAGCTTTTGCTGTAATGCCTAGTTTTTTCCTCTTGGAAATTTAACAAGCATATTATATAATGTCTTACAAAAAAATTTTAAAATCCAAGAAGGAGTTGTAGGAGTAACAGGTGTGTGTGTGTGTGCGTGCACACACATGTGCATGCATGTGCTTTATTAAGTTCAAATGTATACATGCATAAATATGCACACAGACACACTATTTTGCAATAGTTTGGGGATTTTTTTTTCCTAAAATAGTCTATAGCTAATGTTGACTCTGAGTAAGGAAATCACTGAAATAAAAATCATGGGAATTGCTAGTTTCCAAATAACTTATTTCATCTTCTCTGAGGAGTAAAATACTAACTAATCCTAATAATTCAGTAAGACACAGAGATTTTCACTGGCATCACTCCACAACAAGGCTATGTCTCCTTTAGCAGCATGTCAGGGATGAAACAGTGGCTCCGAGAGTACTGAACTCTTTGGGGAAATATCTTCAGTGGTAGCCTTGAAACATTTACAAGAAAAATTCCTTTAGTAAAAGTGCCCATAATCCTCAGTCTATAAAGTGAAAAGAATTGTGCAGGTTTATATCCCAGAGCCATAAAGAGGTCTGGGAGAGACAAAACTTCTACCATAATAAATCTGGACCAATTGTAAAGGGGCATTGTAAACATGCTTTAATTTCGCATTTCAGCTCTGCCACCAGCAGTGATGAACTAGGTGTTTCTCACCAACTGCTCAGTGAGAACCATTAGAAACGCTGGAGAAAGGTGTCAGCAACATGTAAAGGCCCCAGGGAGGTAACAGGTAAGGAGAAATCATGGGCTGCAATCTAGAACAGGAGGAAAGCCCGGAGAGAAGAGCAGGATTGGGGCCACTTTCCCAGAAGCATGTGATGGTTCCTAAGAAATGCTGAAGGGGCCAGAAGTTTAAACAGATCTTGACAGACTTGAGAGCTAGGGGGACAAAATAGGATTTTGAATGGAGGACCTTGGTCAAATGTCTCCATTTACAGTCCTAAATGTAGATGCAGAAGTCAGAAACATAAATTGAAGCCCCAGAAACAAACATAAGATTAGAGGAAGAGAGGATTTACGTGACCCCAAATTATCTCACCAATTTTTACAATGCCTGGGACTAAATTTGTAAAAATCCACCAGGCTTAGCAGTGACACCATGAGTCATCTCGATAAACACTTTTTAAGCATCTTCTAGAATAAACATTGGAATAGGGATGGACTAGGTAGTGATGATGAGTTACATAACAGTGAGGAAAGAATACAATTTCATTTTAAAACTCCTATTTGTTCACGACTTGGCCTGTTTGTGCCATTTTAAAATTAATGCCTGTTAATTAGCACTTAAGGCTCTGTAATGCTTTTATCCCATTTTAATATTTAAATATTTCACTACACATCCTATACACATAGAAAAAAGATAGCATGAACTTCACCAGAATGTCTTGAGTAATGGGGGTTGGGGTGATTTTCCCCACCTTAGTCCTTTTTTGTTTGTTGGTTTAATTTGGTTTGTAGTCTTAAGAAATGACACTTCTATAAACATTATGAAGATAATTGCTTAATTGTACCTTGGGTTTTCTTCATAGACTATGTTCAAGGTGTGTGATTTTTACAGCTAATATTTGGTAATATTAAGTGAGAGTTGTAGCATTTCAAATAGTGACCGGTCAATGCAAAAACTGAGTCTGACAAGCCTGAGCAAAGGCCCCATAGAGACTTCAGTGAACAGACACCCCCTAGGATGCCAGTCTCCACACCATGCCTGCTGGCTATCACAGCAAACCCCAAATGCACGGCCACTTGCTTCTGCTGTCTTGTGACTAAAGCTTCTAACAAGGGGAATCCAAGTCTGTAAAATATCCAAGATCCTTTATGCATAATTATGTGCTTTACATGTATGTATAATTATGTGTTGATTCCTATTATTCATTTAAAATGCTTTGCTTTCTAGACATGGTTTCATAACTGTGCCCGTTTAGTTTATGCAAACTCATGCTTAGAATGGCCTTTAGATGTAATGTGTACAGGTGAATGACTAAATGGTATGAATAAAGGAGAAATATTGTGGAAATTGTTGGAAGGTTGGCACCTTATATTTGCATCACTTCAAAATGATTTATGTCTTATCTTGTTCCCAGCCCAGTGAGAAGCCCATGAAGTAAATTAATAATCACCATAAATCAGAGTATGCATTTAGAAATGATTTACGTACTGTCACTTAACAGATCTATGTACCTACATAAAGTTTATGTACACAGTTATATATCATAGATAGTATACTCAAAATATCACTGGAAATCAGTCCTTTTATCCACTTTCCCACAGTGACCATTCTTGTTTGGACCTCTTTGTGCCCTGCCTATGCTTTCCCTCCACTCTAATCTACCTTCCTTCCCCCCACACACACACACACATTGCCCTTAGCATTATCTACCTAAATAAGGATCTACTTACCTCCCTCCTCCACTTAAGAATACACTACATTCCCAGCAAGGGAACCACACGCCTCCCCCACAAAAAATACACTACAAATTCCCACTCAGACAGCAGGTAAAATAATCCTTTGAAGACATGTGTTTTGTCTTTAAAATGCATGCACATCTTTTTTCATGCTAACCTACAACTTATATTTATTGGATTAAATACAAATATCATGGTTTGGATTGTTTCCATTTCTAGAATACACTATGGCAGCTTCATAGAACCCCTGGCACCTGCCTCTCATACCTTCGGAGATGCCCAGACTAGAGCTCAGGGCAAACTCTCAACTCTGCAGACACCTCAAGACACCTCAAACTCTACACCCCTCCCATCTCTGAGCTCACCTCCTGAGTTTACCTCCAAAAACAATCCTGCCCTCATCTCACAAGGTGTGTTTCCTTGTGAGAAATAGAGCATAATTCTTATATTCTTTAAAATAGCTGTTAAAAAATTCAGTAGTTTGGCCAAAAAATACATCATTCACTTAGGAACGCTCATAAGCATAAGCACTTGCACTTTTCTGAGAGGTCTTGACACAGAACTACAGCCAAAATCAGCTGGGAGCTGGTGTTCCTTAGAACACATCTGGTGAAGGTGAGTGTCACACTTGTCTGTCCTCACCCTGTTCCCCTTACCTGGAAAGCCTTTCCCACTTTCTCCAACTGGCAAGCTCCTACTCACTTTTAAAAATATAACCTGGAAATCATTCCCAGCCACCCTAACTGAAAATAAATGTTTTCTCCTATGTATATTTGTAGCATTTTATATAGGCATTTGTTAAATTACACATGTGATAATCTTGGGTTTACAAGTCAGATTCCCTAGCCAGAATGTGAGTTTTTAAAGAAGAAACTATCCCTTAATCATTTATAAGTCCCAAAATCTAGCAGAGTTCACAAGCCAAGCTCAAATACGTGCGAAATAAACTGATGAAAGAGAAATGATCTTTCGCGAAAAGGATCACATGCTATCTCCCTATCACTCCAGCCAGGAAAGCTCTGTTGACAAAAGGGGAAACAGTAAATAGTTTGTGGGTGGGGTGGGGAATCGCTCTCTAAGACAGCCCAGATGGATGGGCAAACGCTCCGGAATTGTCGCTGTGAAGGGGATCTCCTACCACCAGCTAAGAGCGTGTCACAGGGATCGCTTCGGAGAGCCGCGGTGTCTCTGTCCGTGGTGCTGATATTCCAGCTGGACCGCCCCGGCTGTGCGTCAAATCCAGGCAGAGCCCAGTCGGACTGGAATACAAATGTCTGCATACTTCATCATCTCTGATACAGAGACTTCCTTTTCACCCAGGATCTCAGAATAGTTGCAGTCAATCAGTTACAGTTCAGACAGTTTAAATAAATTAAGCTGACTTTGTTCTGCAAAAGAAGATACCAACTGTGAAGGAAGCAGGAGATGCAGAAAACTTCTAAGTCAGATGTGGGATTTTCTTGTAGCCTTGCCTCTAACCAGTCGGCAGCCTGGGGCAAGTGACCACCCCTTTCTAGGCACCAACTCCCCGACCTTTGGATTAAATAGCTACACAATTAAGATCCAGCAAACCTTCAGTGAATCACCAGCATGTGTGGCAAGCACTTCGTGTTATTTAAAATAATCCTCTCAAAACCCTGTGAAGAGGGTATTATTATGTTCATTTTACACATGAGGACACAGGGCTTAGAAAGGTGAAATAATTTGCTCCAGGCCACTCCACTGACTCACAGCATTGCCTGGTTGGGAAATTCAATGCCTTCACAGTTAGATCCATGGCCAAGGATTTCTCTTTTAACCCTCCCATGATGTCTGGCTGCCGATGCCTATCTGCACATGTGTTTCTCCCACTGGAATATTATAACAGAGTGCTTATGATTTTTAAATTTCTCAACTTGGCAATTTTTTTGCATTTGTCTGCAAATGTTTGAATTTTCACATCGTAAAACCCTAGGTTATGCCTAAACCTCTCGCAAGATCTCAAATCCTTCATGTAACCTGATTCCTTAAGGGTCTCTTAGAAAAGGCTGGGGCACCTGGGAAGAAGCTTGCAGCTTTTGGGTAAGTGGTCTCATCGCCAAACAGACTGCTACTGCCTTACGAAGGCCTGCTGCTCCTGCTCCTCAGCGAAGTGCTTCCATATCTTGGCTATTACCAGTGCTGCTGAAATAAACATAGGGGTGTATATATCTTTCTGAATTCATGTTTTTATTTTCTTTGGATAAATACCCAGAAGTGGGATTGCTGGATTGCATGACAGCTCTATTTTTAATTTTTTGAAGAACCTTCAAACTGTTTCCCATAGTGACTGTACTAATTTACAATCCCACCAACAGTGCATGAGGGTTCCTTTTTCTCCACATCCTCACCCACACTTGTTTGTTGGTTTCTTAGTAATAGCCCTTCTGACAGGTGTGAGGTGAGATCTCACTGTGGTTTTAATTTACATTTTCCTGATGATTAGTGTCATTGAGCATATTTTCATATGTCTATTGGTCATCTGTGTGTCCTCTTGGGAGAAATATCTATTCAGGTCCTCTGTCTATTTTTTAATTAGGTTTGTTTGGTTTTTCGTGGGGTTTTTTTTTTTTTGGTGTTAAGTTGTATAAGTTCTTTATAAATTTTGGATATTAACCCCTTATTGGATGTAACATTTGCAAATATCTTCTCCCATATGATAGGCTGCCTTTTCATTTTGTTGATGGTTTCCTTTGCTGTGAAAAAACTTTTCGGTTTGATGCAGTCCCATTTATTTTTTTCTTTTATTTTCCTTGCCCAAGGAGACATATTGAAAAATATATTGCTAAGAGCACTGTCAAAGAGGTTACTACCTATTTTTCTTCTATGAGTTTTATGATTTCAGATCCAACATTTAAGTCTTCAATTCATTTTGCCTTTATATTTGTATATGGTGTAAAAGTATGGTCCATTTTCACTTTTGTTGCATGTATCTGTCCAGTTTTGCCACCACTACTTATTGAAGAGTCTGTCTTTTCCCCATTGTATTTTCTTGTTTCCTTTGTCATAGATTAATTGACGAATGAGTGGGGATCTACTTCTGGGCTCTCTATTCTGCTCCATTGATCTATGAATCTGTTTTTATGGCAGTACCATGCTGTTTTGATTATTGTAGCTTTGTAGAATAGTTTGATATTAGGGAGTGTGATACCTCCCACTTTGTTCTTGGTCAAGATTTCTTTTTCTATTTGGAGTCTTTTATGGTTCCATATAAATTTTAGGATAGTTGCTCTAATTCTGAGAAGAATGCCATTGGTATTCTAGTAGGGACTGCATTGAATCTGTATATTAGTTTAAGTAGTAGGACATTTTAACAATATTAATCTTTCCAGTACATGACAAGGTTTATCCTTCCATTTATTTGCATCTTCTTCAATTTCTTTCTTCAGTGTCTTACAGTTTTCACAGAAGGTCAGTCACCTCTTTGGTTAAATTTATTCCCAGGTACTTTATGCTTTTTGATGCAATTGTTTTCTTAATTTCTTTTTCTGGTAGTTCATTACTGGTTTGGGGAAATGCAACATTTCTGTATATTGATTCTGTTTCCTGCTACTTTACTCAAGTCATTTATCAGTTCAATAGTTTTCTGGTGAACTCTTCAGGGTTCTCTATGCACAGTATCATGTCATCTGCAAATAAAGAGTATTTTACATCTTCATTTCCCATTTGGATGCCTCTTCTTTTCTTTTCTGATTGCTGTGGCTAGGACTTAACATGCAGCGACCTTGCAGGCAGGCCAGAGCTCCTGGAGGGAGTCCCCTTCCACCCTATGGAGGTGGAAGAGATGTAAACAATGGCGCTCACGGCCCTCCGACCTCCAGAGAATTCCTGAGGTCCACAGAGAGCTCCTGGGGCTCCCCAGTATTCTCCATGCAGGCTCTCTCTGGTTTGTTACGGAAAAAATGGTCCATGCAGAAGCAACCTCTGTGGCTCTAAGTACCTGGAATTTGTAGGAAAAGCGAGGAGTGAGCATGCACTCAGGGCACGCGTGCACTGCCTGCCAGGAAGAGGTGCTCTCATCAGGGCAGCCAGGTATCTGCGACACCCTGTTGTTCCTGCTTGCTTCCGGTGTTCCCAGACCGAGGCTGCAGGCAGCGAAGCCATACACACACCGCAGTGACCCTGCAGGTAGGCCGAAGCCCTGAATGGGTGGATAGGACACTGCACGCTCAGCGGCTCCTCAGGCCCAGAGGGCTCCCAGGGTTCCCCATGGGGTCTCTCTCTCTTGTTGGTTGTCGGAAGCTGTCCATTCAGCGCTCGCTGTCACACAGGGCTAATTGCTATGGGTATGCATGTAGACTTCGTCCTACTCATGGGTGGAGTGAATTCAGCATCCCTAGGCTGCTGCCATCGTGGTCCTCTGGGTACTCTTTATTTGTACAATTATGAAATGTCACCTGTCTTCTTAGCCCACTCTTCTGGACCCCTCTGGAGGCTCTTAGCACTTTATCACTGGAGTTGCGGCTGACCTCACACCTCTCTCCTACCATATTCTTCCCTCCCCCAAACACCATTACCCCAGTGCTCCACACTATCCTGGAGCAGAATCCAATGCCCTGAACAGATGAGACACTCCAACCCCTTTCTAATAAATGAGACATTTGGTAAAAAAAAATATTTGCATCACAGGAAGCCTATGCCAGTGAAAACAGAATATTCCAAGCAGCCTAGGCGCCCAAAAGAACCAGCTTACATGGCTATGACACAGATTTGCCAGCTGCAGTGAGTACTGATAAGTCCGCAAGGCAGGCAGCCGCAGGGCTGGGGGCAGCAGCCTCCACAAATGGCCCAGGTGTACCTGGAATGTGAGCCTTGCCCCTGTCAGAGCAGGCGTGCCAGCACTGCCCTCAGCAGGAAGGCAAACAAAGCGCCTGTTAATGGAATGGGGCGGGGAGGGGGTCCTAACTACTCACAGCTAGCCCCCCTTCCTGGACTAATTAACCACCTGCAAAGCCCAGAGCCAGGCCCTTACCTAAAGCAGCGGGAAAGTCTGGCAATGGCGAAATGGACACCAGATGTCAGACTGCATGCCAACACTTACCCCCGAGCGAGGCTACAGTGTGGACACTGGGATCCTGTGCTGATTCCCGGCTGTGGATGTGTTAGCCCTGAGTTTCAAAGCTGGGGGAGAGGCGGGGCTGAAGTACCCACACAGGTGGCCGGGGCGATGGAACGAGGTTCACCTGTTCCTCTGCTGCGAGTGGGGAGACTGAGGCACACAGCAGCGGGGGGCCCGCCTGGCCCGGGGCCAGCTAGAGTGTCGGGGCCAAGCCACACCGCCTGGCTGCCCGCCGCTCCCACGACCCCTGGGACCCAGCGGGGCCGCGCCGGGACTCACCACGTCCATGATCTGCATGAGGCTCAGAGAGAAGTAGACGGTGAGCGGCTGCGAGTCGTTGGCCACGGGCCTCTCCAATGGGTTGTAGTTCCTGACCAGCTCCTTATAGAGCTTCCTCTGGAACTCGCCTTGCAGAGACACTTCAAGACAGAAGAGCCGGGCAGTCTGCTCAGGGAAGGCCGGCGGGGGTGCGCCCCAAGACCCCTTGCCGGCGAACCCCGCCGCCCACCCGGTGCAGTCCAGACGAGCGGGGCTAGCCCCCACCCCGGGGCAACTCCCGGTTCCCCTCGCGACCCCCAAGCCCCGGCGCGGGGCGCACCGAGCTGCCCGGGTAGCGCCCGAGATTCCCGCGGAGGAGTGGAGCTCGAGGAACCCCGCGGCTTTACCGTGCAAGAGCGAGGCGGCCAGCGCCAGCCAGACCGAGCGGCGCATGCTGGGTCCCGGAGCTGCGGCGGGCCGGCGCGCCCCGCGTCTCGGCTGTCAGCCGGGCCTGCGCCTGCAGCCGCGGAACCTCTCCCGGCTCCGCTCGCGCGCCTTTAAAGAGCCGAGCGCGCGCCCCCGCCCCGCCCCTCCCCGCGCCTCTCCACGTGATGAGCCCCGCCCCCCGGCCCACACCCCAGCCCGCCGCGGGGGCAGGCGGCTTGCGGGCCGGTGGCTGTGCGGCCGCTTGGGGAACTGCAGCCCGCGGTGTAAGTGGGAGGTGCACCCCGCCCGCCGCGGTCTCCAGGGAGCCCTCCCTCCGCACCGCGCCTCTGGCCATGCGGGGCGATGTCCGCGGCCGGGCTCTGCCAGTCCCTTCTGTCCTTTGTTGCCACTACGCCCCCTCCCGCTCTCAGAAGCTGCGCCCGGCCCTTGGGAGAAAGCCGGGACAATTCTGGGGTCCAGCCCTCCGGAGCCCGCCCTCTTCCACGCAGGCGGGCGGGTGACAGCGACCAGGAACCAGGACAGAGCAAGGGCCGGGCGCAAGCTTAGAGCAAGCTTCCCTCCGACCCCCCGGCAGATCAGGTGTTCCTTCAGCATCACCAGCGTGATTTTCAGCTGGGTCTGCAAGTTCTCAGAGAGGCGACGTCGGCCGGGGAGGCATTTCTATAGGGAGGAGAGAAGCTGCAAAAGTTTGTGATGGGCTCCCCGGTGGATATCCCCTTTCGATTTCGTTCCTTTTTAAAGGAGAGTCGAAAGATTGGAAAGTTAACACCCAAGCTCTTGCTGGAAGGCCGGCCCAGACGGTGGTGTGATCTATGGTTTTTGTGAGCCAGGCAGAGAGTTAAGGACCCGGGGCGGGGGGGAGGGGGTTCAGCGGGGACACCAGTCAAAGGCGTGAGGGGACAAGTGGAGTCTTAGGTATTCAGATGGGGGCATGGTCTGGAAGAGGAAGAGGAGAGGGTACTGAGGAGGGGCCCCAGAGCCCCGTTTGCTCAAAGCTGAGCACAGCAGGGTTCTCTGCGCCCACGCGGGGGCGCTGCCACGCATTTTCCTTCAGGCCCCAGAGCGTCTGAACTACACCAGGAGCTCAGCCGCTGTGGACCGGCAGACACAATGCCCACATTTCTGAATTGCAAGAGAGGGGGGATTCTTGGATGACACCAAAAACTAGGGAAAGGCTCCCCAACACGTGACTACCCTTGAATTTACCGCAGAAAATCAGCAGCAGGAATGGACAACGGGGTCAGTTATTTGGTCTGGGAAAATAAAGAAATGTGATGACAGCCTCGGAATGAAGTGTCTTGGAGCAAATTCGCACCTGTTAACGCATGCATGCATAAACGAATCAGCAGCACAGGCTTTGATACCTGTGATGGGGTCCTAGAGGAGGGAAGGGCGGATCCAGATGGGAGGAAGGGTCCATAGAGGAGCTGACAGCTGACCTTGGCTTAACTAGGAGGAGGCATTCAGCCAGGAGAAGGGGACACTAGGGCCGTGTTTACTGGCGTGCCCTTAGCTTCACCGGGCGGCTGCGTTGCACATCGTCCGTGACAGTGTGGACACACAGCTGGCACGTGGTGAAGCAGTGAGCTGCGGGTATTGGCTGCTGGCAACAAGGGAGCCAGGGAAGCCAAATGATACCCAACAACACAATAGAGGAGGCCAAAGAAACATCCGCTGGAGGATTTCACTGGCACCCACCATCCTCGGGTCACGTGATTGCAGCACTGGCTCCCTGACACATTTCCTGAAAATACCTAAAAGCCCTGCTTTCTGTTCTAGAGGGATATGAGCCCACAGGGGGCCCAGGAAATGCATCTATCTTGAGTGGAGTCATTGGGATCATGTTCCTGAAAGCATAACTACTTCTTAATGTCCCTGGTACCCCATAATATCAGGAATGTAGAAATCAACCATGGTCCAGTGGGACAACAGGTCAGTAGCATTTATTTATGCCATGTGTGCTGCTGGTGCCTGGAGGACCTACAAGCACAGCCTGCAATTTAGAGCTGATGTGTGGAAAAATAATTTCCAGTCTGTGCTGTGCCAATAGGCAGGACTGTGACTTAGGCTGCATTCACCCCCATCGATGGGACTCAGTTGTGCCACTTGTATGATAAAGCGAAAGGAGTAGGACAGGGGGAGCAGACCTGACTGAGCTATGCAGCAACCTCTCCCCTCCCATTCCAAACATAAATGGTGAATAAAGCCAGAGGAAATGAATATATACTTGAGTTTAGAGATGTGGGGGCCAGAAACAAATGCAGGTGAGTTACTCATAAGCTGTTGCTGCTATCATAGCCCCGGAGTGGGCAGGGGACAGACCTTCAGTCTGGGAGAGGTGGGGAAGTTGAGAGGAGAAGGTCACATAGATCCAGAGCCTGGACACATCTCCCCTTCTGTGGAAAAGAGACCAGGAAACCCTGACCCTGACCTAGAGAAACGGGAGGAAGCATGTTTTCTGCTTTGGCTCTGGAAAAAGTGATATACAAACATTAAAAAACCCAAATGTGCATTTGCCTTAGGTGCGGACTGCCCACATGGGTTAGAATTCTAGAATTCCTCAGGAGGAAGACTTCCGTGACTTCACGTACATGGAACTGAAAGAGACAATTATGACTTGCATCAAAACGCACTCCAACTAGGAACTACCACGCACACAGGAAACAAACAGCACGTCATCTGAGGCCATAGTCAACAGGAAGACAAAGTGCCATGTAAACAGGGAAATGAGTGTCCCACAATTTGAGATAATAGGATAACCTAGGGGGGAAACCCCTATAAAGTATGTTTAAAGTGAAAAGTTGTTGGTTGTGATGGGTAATGTCAGCTGCAGCCTCAGCCTCATGTAAGGGAAGTCAGAAAGCACAGTCTTCCCGTCTGGGCCTGGGGCAGAGAGGGTAGAGCTAAGCAGGGTCAGTAATGTGGTGCAGAGGACATAGAAGTGGCGATGAACAGCATGGGGACAGAACAAAACACAGGAAAAAGCAACACACCGAAAAGAAAAGCTGAGCCCTTAGGGAAAAGCCTAGAGTGATTAAAATGAAAATTTTAGCAAATGTGTCAAAGAGCCAATGGGAAATGGATGAAAAGAACATTGGTTCTGGAAGAAAGCACTAACTACACCAGTTAGCTAGAAAACAGCAGCACAGCTGAGACAGTACGAAGCTGTCGTGTACAAGGTGGCGATGGATGTTCCTGTCTTTTGGGGAATGTGTCTGCATTTCCACTGGCTAAACATATGTGCCAACTTGGCTGGGCCGTGGCTTCCCAATGTTTTGCTATATATCCAACATGATTCTGGGTGTTTCTGGGAAGGTGTGTTTTTTCTTTGTTTGTTTGTTTTGTTTTTGAGGAGATTAACATTTCAGTTTGTTAAAAGAGTGAACAGATTGCCTCGCATCGTGTGCGTAACCCTCACCCATTCAGTCGAAGGCCTGAGTGGAATGAAAAGGCTGACCCTCCCTCCAGTGAGGGAGAGAAAATTCCTCCTGCCTGACTGCTGGGACAATGGCTTTTTCCTGCCTTCAGGCCTTTAGACTACAGCTATACCATCAGCTCTGCTGGGTCACCCTAAAGATCTTGGAAGTTGTTGGCCCCCACAATCATCTACAGTAAACCTCCATATATATATATATATATGATTATGTGTCTAGATATAGATATATAGATGGAGACATAGATATAGATATATCCTGTTGGTTCTGTTTCTCTGAAGAGCCCATCTGGGTTCTAGAATTTGCAAACATCTAGCTTTAGTCGATCCTGTCACTTTCCTACCACGCTTGTTCTGATGACAATCCCACCACAGCGTATGAGTGATCCACTTGCTTTGAATCTTCATCAACTGGCCTGTGATTTAATTTCAGACATTCTCTCTTGTGGAGCATTTGATCTCCTTGTGACTTTTAATTTGCATTTCCTTAGTGACTGAAGAAGTTGGACAGCTTCTCGTATGTTTATTGATATTTGGAATATCCTCTTTTTTTGTGAAGTGATTTGCAAGATTTTTCCCCATTTTTTATTGGATTGTCTATCTTTCTCTGTATTACTTGTAGGGATTCATTCTTTGTTCAGGATAGGAATCTCTTCTCAGATATACATCTGAGTGTTGCAAACATTTTTACAATTCTGTGGCTTCATTTTCACTCTTAATGATATCTTTTGATGAACAGATGTTCTTAATCTTAGCGTGGTCCAATGTGTTAGCATTTCCGGTCACAGTTTGAGTTACATTGACTTTTTATTGTCCCACATTATTGACCAGACTTTATGTGAAATTCAAGTCTGATCCAGCACCACGTTTGCTAATAATCAGTAAAAGATGTGAAGCAAAAGTGATGACACCTTCTACACTAATATCTGGAAGGTCCTGACTGCTCCATACCCCACCCTCTGAGCTCCGTTTCCCCACTTCGTATGAACTCTGGCTTCCAATGGTGAGTGCTGATGCACAGGGGACAAGTTAGCACAGGAAACAGATGCGTCTGTATCCTGCCACTCAGGTAGCTCTGTTCTGGCTATGTGCCTAAATTCTGTTATTCAATACAGATGCAGCCCCTAAATTGCAGATTTATTATAATAAATATTCTATAATAATATAGTAAACAAACCAGGTATATTGTTCTAAAAGTGCTCCTAGATCAGTAGTCAGTACCCGGCAACCTCTGCTGAATCTTCATTTATCTTATAGCTGGTACATTTCATCATTCTTTGCTGGCCATTTTGTCTCAGAAAGGTGTCTCAGCAAGAGTGTGGCTTTACACTGTTAGCCCATTCCATCCTACCTTCTAGTCCTGAAAAATAACTCACTTCATCTTAATTATTATTTTAAAACATATTGTCGAATTACTTTAGTGAAGATTGTCTTTAGAACTTTACATCTGTGTTTGT
This sequence comes from Lyroderma lyra, assembly GCA_004026885.1. Lineage (NCBI taxonomy): Eukaryota > Metazoa > Chordata > Mammalia > Chiroptera > Megadermatidae > Lyroderma > Lyroderma lyra. The sequence goes on along the minus strand of PVJL010001676.1, from coordinate 98,982 downwards.
CAAAGGAACATAACTGAGACTGTTCTGGTTTTAGTAATAAGCTTGTACATTTTGGTATCCGGGTTATGCGGGTCCCATAAAATTGGTCGGAAATGATTCCCCACTTTCTATGTTGTAAAAGAGCTTGTGTAAGCTTTCTGTTATTTCCTTCCAAAATCATTAGAAAAATTGGCTTGTAAAGCCATCTAATTTGGTGTTTCCTTTCTCAGAAGATTTAATTTGTTATTTTTTATGGAAGGATAACATATAAGTAGAAAGAGTTGTAAGTGTGCAGAATTTTGCATCCAGATGAAGAAGAAAATATTGCTAGCACCCTGAAAACTTTCTGCTTATTTTTATGATGCCATTATTTTAATTATTTTCTTCAGTGAATATACGTTCTATTCTTGATATTGTGTGGGAGGAAGGTTGACTTTGTTAGCTTTTAAAGTTCCTTATGTGTTTTGAACATTTGTTTTGCAGGCTTCTCTCTCTCCCTTCCTCCCTCCTTCCCCTCCCTCCCTTCCTCTCCCTCTCCCTGCCCCATCCTTACCTTCCATGTCCAACAGTTTTGCAATAGCCAATACATACCTCCTTCAAACGCTTGACCCCAAACTGCATTTTATGTCCTGAGTCCCAGTTCATGTTTCTGAGTGAAACTGGGGACTTTGGGTGGCCCGTTCCAAGGCCAGGCTCCTGTGGCTGGGTCTGTGCTGCCCCACTGTTCCAGGGGGCACCTTCTTCCTGCTTCCTCCCTAAGCAGGGAAGCTATAGGCTGAGCCTCGTTTTAAACGCTGAGATGGCTCACTTCCCATTGTTCCTGGAGCCAAAAGCTTCTGTTGGCTTCCCAGCTTCTGCTTTTCTCTGTTTCTCAACTGCAGGTTTTTCCTTCTTGCAGCATAGCTGCACAATTGAAGGCTTTTGTTCCATGCATGTTTTATCCAAGTGATTGGAGAACAGAAGACTGCAAACATGGTCTTCAACTGCTGCCTTGAAGTTGACATTCCATATTTGGCTGATCAAATCAGTTGAGACAGAATTCTTGTGAACTCCAAAGTCTGGAGGAGTTTAAGAAGAGATCACTGCCATTCAACTGTTGTTGGGAAGATGAATGGATACAACTGTTCTGGAGACAATTTGGGAATCTCTCTCAAAGTGTAACTTAGCATGCTTGTTAAACCATTTTATAGTTTATTCTACAGGATGCAGTGTGTAATATATACATTAAAAATATATATTACAGTATTGTTTATATTAACAAAAAGTTCCAACTCCCTAAAAGCCCATCATTAAGAGACAGGTTGAATAAAGAATGGCTTATCCACAAACTAAAATACTAGGCAGCCATACAAAGAATGGGATAAATATGGGCTTACAGAAAAAGAAATACATGCACAAAGCTGCATAGTAAAGAAGGTGCTAATTGATATGAGCTCATTGGATTGGACAGTTCTGGAAGCCAGTCAAGTAAAAGTCAGCAGGCATTCATTGTAGAAGCTGTGATACATATATACAATGGAATATTATTACTCAGCCATAAGAAAAGAGGAAATACTGCCATTTGCGACAACAGGGATTGATCTTGAGATTATCATGCAAAGTGAAATAAATCAGGTGGAAAATGTCAAGAGCCATGTGATTTCCTCATATGTGGGACAGACAACTGAAAGCCACAAACAAACAAAAACTCATAGACACAGACAACAGTATAGTGGTCCCCAGAGGGGAAGGGGTGTAGAGGGAAGTAGAAAAGGGTAAAGAGGGTCCAATATATGGTGATGGAAGGAGATTTGACTTTGGATGGTGAGCACACAATGTATGTTGTATTATAGCATTGCATACTTCAAACATATATAATTTTATTAACCAATGTCACCCCAATGAATTAAATAAAATTTACAAGTTTTTAGTGATTAGAAATACGTCCTTTGTATCCTTGTGTGCTGTTTGTGGTTTTTCTGATAAGAACATAATCTGGTGTTGAATTGCTTCTGATGGCACCCTTGCTTGCCTGAGATAAACTCTCTGTAATCATTTTGTTCCATACATTTTAAAATACACTATTGAGTTTAATTAGCTAACATTCCATTTCTCATTTCTGAATACATGTTCACCCCTGAAATCAGTCTGTCATTTTCTTTCATTGTCATTTACTTGCTCTGTTATGGTCCCAAAGTTATTAACTGACTTCCTCTGATGAGTTTGGAAACTAATCTTCAAGGTCTGTAGTCTTCAACATATTGTGTAAAATAGAGCCCTTGAGAGTTTGGTAGAATTTACCTCTGTAATGCTGTCTCATTCTAAAGGGGAGAATTTGACCACCATTTCAACATTTGTTATTAGTCTTCACACTTTTTATTTCTTCTGGAACCAAATTTAGTATTTTAAGTTTTCTTTTTTTTTTCAGAAAATTGCTCACTTCATCAAGATTTTTATATTTACTGCCCTATAGTTCATAATATTGTTGCCAATGAATTTTAAATTAAATTACTTTTTAAATTTGTATCTAAGAAACACTTTTCTATCTAGTAAAGAAGAATAAATCTCACAATACTTCCAAACCTCTTCTGGTGAAATCTTCAATCTGGTTTCATTGCTTTCCTGTCCAACTGTCTCCCTTAGAGTTCCATCTTATCATACTAAAAATTCTTTTGCTTATATTTTGAATTAGCTAATTTTTTAGGTCTCATACCTTCCTCTTTCTTTTATTACCATCACGTTTTAGTAGTGCAAATCCTTCTACAACAGGATGCACGGGAATCACATTTTTGTATCCTCATATGAGACTGATTGACTAGCTTGCACAGACGTCTGCATTGGAAGTAGTTTTTCTTAAGAAATGTAAAGGCATTGTTTATTGTGTGAGGTCATTTTAATGACTCACCTTTTGTATTCATCCCTTTTTCATCCATATGGCTGTTACTTTTCCACATTGTTCTTAATGTCAGTGGCTAGTTTTTTATGATTCTCTTGTGTGGTTTTTTTTTTTTTTGGTTGTTTGTTTTTTTGCATTGCATCAAGTCTGCAGTGGGACCTTCCAATCCAGAGGCCCATGCTCTAAAGTGCTGAGGTGTTCAGTGTTATTTCATTGTTATGTATCTTCTTTTCATCTGTTCTCATTTTTCAGAACTCCAATTATTTCATGTTGGCCTTCCCAGATTGATTTTTGACCCCTTACAGTTCATCTGTTTGTTGTTTTTCTCTACCTACTTGAAGAATAACTCTACTTTATCTTCTTGCCCTTCTTTTGAACAGGTGTTTTTTTCCATCATATTTTTCATTTCCAAGAATTTTTGTTCTCTGAATGCTCTGTAAAAGCATCCTGTTGTTATTCCAGGGATGCAATATCCTCTTATGGTCATTGGCTTCACTCCCCATAGGCACTTATCTGGACTGGTAACTCAGATACCATTAGTCCTTCTCCTTTGCTACTTTTAAAATTTTCTAACACCTGTTAGCTGATATCATCTTATTTGCTTTGTCTGTCTGCACCGATGCTTTGCTTTTCCTCTTTATCAGTGGAATGTTTAAAAGAAAATTCCTTTAATTAAAAAAAAACCCTCTAGTATATTTATGTTACTTTCCCTTCATTTAATATTCTATTTATTTTCATGTTTAATATTTTAAAAATAAAACAGAAACCTATATAATCAGTTTCTTTCTAATGGCCAGGCTTGAATTTTGTAATCATCTTCTTTGGGGGAATTGAAAAACTAATTCTAGAAGCGCTTACTTAGTAAACAAACTCTGAAAACAAAGCACAAGAAGAGGTAATTATCCTACCTTCAAATAACACATATTAAAAAAAGTAGTTTAATAAAAACAATGTGCTACTAGCACAGGAGCAATGGAATAGTCTAGAGACAGTCCAGACAAGGCCAAGTACATATTTAGGGATATGGTATATGATGGTGGTTGTGTCATTATCAGTGAAGATGTGTTCATTACTTAGTGAATGGTGTTGGCTGAACACCATCTGACTACCTCTACAGAGAAAGAAAGCTGGATTTCTACCTTACATCATGCACACACACACACATACACACACACACACACAATAGCATTTAATAGGTTCAAGTTCTATAAGGAAAGTAAATCTATTAAGCTGATAGGAGAATATGCAGATTGCCTTTGTGAACGTGAATGGAGAAGTCTTTCTTAACTGCAATCCAAAAATCACACACAGGAAAGGGAAGGACTGATGGACTTAACCCATTCAGAATTTGTGATTTCCATTTAGCAAAGATATGGTTAACATATGGATGACAGATGGAGCTCTACTTTTTCCTGTATCTTGAATATACAAAGAACTCCTGCCAAGTAACAAAGGGAAAACCAACAATCCAATAGGATCTAACAATCCAAAAAAAAAAAAAAAAAAAAAAAAAAAAAAAAAAAAAAAAAAAAAAAGACAAGACCCATGAGAAGGCTTTTCAGATGGAACACCAGACAGAATATCTGCTAACCCAATGAGTATATACTTAACATCACTAGAAAGCTGAGATATACAAATGTGAACATCTTATTACCATATTGACATCAGATAGGCCAACATTAGGAAATTTCATAACGTTAAATGCTTTGGGGGCATTGGGGAAAATTGGGAACCTTTGTGTACTTTGGGAACTGAAAACTATTGGAGCCATTCTGGAAGACAAGCAGGTAAAATGACTACGTCTGACCCAGCAGTTCCCTTCTGGGGTATACACGCTGAAGAGAGTGACAGTGATGTGCACAGAAGACACAGACAAGGACGATCGCCATTGTTGTGAGAGCAAGCAGCTGGAGACAATCTGAGCAGCCCCCCTTAAAGAAATGGATAGCAGTGTGCATGCACACAGTGCAGATCTCAGCAGCTGTCAGAAGTAATGAATTAGATTTACATGTATCGGCATACATGGGGTTAATAAAACAAAACATTATTTACATTAACCACATACACATGAGAACTGTACCACATGTACCTATACCTTAATGACTTAAAGTGGTTTTAATGTACATTCTTTAGGTACGTACGTTGTGAAGGTCAGGGTGGGGAGCGGATTGGGAATGGGATGATGAATGAAGGAATGAATTAATAATGGAAGGAAGGGAGGGAGGGAGGGAGGGGAGGGGACTCACCCAGAGGAACTTTGCAGGGAAGGCTGGTGGTGAGTGTGCCATAGACTGAGGAATATGGTTGAGTTCATTCTGTCCATCCACGGTCCTAAAAAGTAAAACTAGTTAACAATTAGATGCCAGTGACTGAAAAGTCATGTCTGGAGAAACTCCCAGCTCAGTTGGAGAGTTGGGTAAAGTAGCTGCAGAGATGGCTGTTATTCTCAGGAGGACAGTAATCTCGCCACCCAGTTGAACATTACTATATGATATGACAGAAAATCTATCAGAGGAAAATAAGACCATGACCTTTCAGTGATCTTCCAGGGGGGAAAAAAGCATTTTTCTATATTCCATTAGCACTGAGATTGGTGATTCAGGCTTAAGGTATCAGGTCTCTGATCACGGGTGTGGATTACAGAAGAAGGGTTGGCAACAGGGAGCTCCTTGGAGGGTCAAGGGCAGCTGACCCTCACAGAGAGGCACAACGGACAGCATGGAGCAGAACCCTGGGTTCCTACTGCTGAGGGCTGGGGCTGCCCTGCACCCCGAAAGCCCTTCTCTTCAAGCCTTCCTGGTGGCCATCTTGGAGTTCCTGCCCTTGACGTGAGGCATGGTTGTTCAGCTTCCCGGGTCCTAGTGAGGAACCCTCCCGTAGCTAAAGCTCCTGATCTGCATTTTCTTAACCATATTCTTAAGATAGTCTCCCATGGACAGAAGGTGGTGTGAGCACATCCAGTCCATGAGAACAAAAGAGTCCAGCTAAAGCATTGTTTTGCCTTCTTAACTGTCTAGAAGGTGGCCTTCAGCTTTAACCAAGGATGCCCCAAAGGTCAAGTGTAAGAAAAGGGCTTCGTGCTTCACTTCCCACGCATGGGCGGGGGGAGCCATGTGCTGCTGACGTGACTGTGAACGCAGAAAAGGCAGAAGTAGTTTTGGGTAAGGGAAGTCAGTGAAGAGGGCAGGTGTGTGGTAGCTCACCCCTCAGAGACTGAGGTTTAATTGATCTGGGCATGGCCAGAGCTTGGGGAGTTTTTCCACATTGGCGGGTGATTATAACGTGCACACCAACTTGGGGCCCACTCCTAGATCCTCTCCCCCAGAATCACCCTGAGATTGGAGAGGGGAAGAGTGAGGACTCCATTCACGCCTTAACCTTCAGATCAGTCCACCAGGGACCCTTTGCAAAGCCTGCAAGTGAGCTGAATGTCTGCTCTGTCAGGAGAGAGAGAGTGGGGTGAGGGGGTACAGGCAATGGATTCTGCAGGCAGCGGGGGCAGCTCTCACTGTCCCCATGCTGTCATGGCCCTCTGTCAAGGCTTCTTACCTGTGTGCAATTAATGTCCCAGGCCTGGCATGTACCAGCTGACCTTGGACACTAAGGCGTTCTCAGCTTTGATAATCCCCCTAAAATGGGGATGATACGGCCTCTGTAGATGACTTACAGAAAGCAACTGGTACATGGTTAATGCAGAATGAAAGGTTAGTATCTCCCTGCCCCTCACCACTCTGAACATCTCAGTCCCCTCGGGGACCTCCTTTAATATTGGGGTACTTTTGCTGTGGCAGATAGATTTTCCCTCTCAGTGTGCACAGCGTGCATGAGCACCACTGCAGCCTCTCAGGCGCGTCTTTAAGACGTTATGACTCCATGACTCTTCATTTCTCGGAATTTGTCAATTTGTAGTCACAGAATGTTTGCATCGAAGCGAAAGTTTTCAGAGAAAAGGACCATGGGATTCCACAGCTGTGGTTCTGATATTCTGCAAGTGCAAGCCCAGGCCTGCAAGCGAACATAATTTTCAAATATCATGACTCCACACATTTCGGATCACGTGACTCATTGATATGCAAAAACTGTCACGGAGCCATTCTCTGATATTATGATGCTGATTTCCTATTTTGGTGATCCATACCCAGAACACATAAATCTGAATCTACAGCAGCTCTGCAAAGAATGCTCATGCCCAAGTCCATGCCTGGAGCTGGCATGTCTTTGACTGCAAGAGAACAGGGCTGTACCTGGGTGGGGAGACGTGCAGAGGGGGGTGCTGGGACTTCTGCAGAGGATTTGGTCCTGAAATGCCAGCCCGTTGAAGAAACAGCAGCTACTAGACAGTTGAAATTTTTTGTTAACTTTCATGTGTCCTTTTTAAAGAGAATGGATACTACTTAGGTCAGGGGTGTCTAACTTTTCGGCTTCCCTGGACCACATTGGAAGAAGAATTGTCTTGGGTCCCATGTAAAATACACTCACACTAACAGTAACTGATGTGCAAGGGTCCATGCACAATTTTTGTAATGTTTTAAGAAAGTTTACAAATGTGTGTTGGGCCACATTCAAAGCCATCCTGGGCCACACGTGACCTGCGAGCTGCAGGCTGGACAAGCCTGGTGTAGGTCATGATTGTATAGCCAAGCATTTGGACACTGAGCAGGAAATAAGGATAAGTTCAGTTCTAAGATTGACTTCTTCCTTCTTTCCTCTTTCCCTCCCTCCCTCCCTGCCTTCCCCTTCTTTTTATTTATTTATTTATTGACAATTTATCGGTTGAAGGATCTGCCCTTTTTGTACCCGTGGCGTTTCCTTATGCCTCGATTTCACACTTGTGCAGCTTGTCAAGTCTCCCCTGCCCTATTTTCCACAAACCAGTAGCTGGGTCCAGTCGCTCAGACCGTCTCAGTCCCTTTGCTAAGACCACAGGTTGTGTTGTGACTTTTCACCAGGAAGCACACGGTGGCTGGTTTTCACTCTTCTGATGTTGCCCACGAACGACAGTCAGCACCTGACCCCCTTAACTGTGTGCTGTGAAAAGCCAGTATACTTATGTTGTCACTTTGTTTCTGTCGATTGTTTTAAATTCGTTAAGGCGTGTTTTATGTCCCAGAGTCTGGCCTATCTTGGTGAATGCTCCTTGTAAACTTGAGGAGATTGGAGATTATGTATTCTGCTGTTGTTGGAAGAAGTGTTGTATAAATGTCAATTAGGTTCAGCTGATTGTTCCAGCCGATTGTTCCAGCCAAGGTCCCCTGTGTGTGTCTGTGTCACTGGGATTTTCTTCCTTAAAACTGAACCAGTGCCAGGGTGCCCCCAGTTATGCATTATGCCCATGAGGTGAGCATTCTCTAACCAGGAATAGGGCTTGGTAGGGGCCCCAAGGAGTGGGCCGCAGGGAAAACCTCAGATTCCCACCCCTGAAGAGGGCCAGGGCCTTTGTGCTGACTGCACAGCATGCAGGGAGGTGAGGCCTGACTGGGCCATCTCTACCGTCCTGTCAGTCACAACCCACACAGCACCCTGGGGAGGGACCTGCTAAGCCAAGGTGGTCCACCCTGCGGTCCAGGATGGCTTTCAATGCAGCCCAATGCAAATTCATCCACTTTCTTAAAACATTACGAAAAGTATGCACTTTTTTTTTACAGCTCATCAGCTATCCTTAGTGTCAGTGTTTTTTACACATGGCCCAAGACAATGCTTCTTCTTCCAGTGTGGCCCAGGGAAGCCACAAGGCTGGACACTCCTGTCTCAGCCAAGGCACAGCTAGGCTTTCAGATATTTCAAATATCCTGGTTTGTGCCAGTTATTGAAGCGGGTGACAGAGGACCGGTTTCCCTGGACAGAGAGAACCCTGCCCCCTGGTGACTCCATCAGAAATGGTCACATCCAACATGGCCATGGCACATGGACACTGGGCACGATTCCAGGCAGTAAGGATGCCTTAAGCCCTGTGCCCATTAGGAGATGGTCAATCACAGCACATCCCTCACGTAGATGTTGGGTTTGGTGCTGTCCCAGGGGACAGCAGGCCCCATGAACTCACAGAGTAGATAACCTTCCTCTGGAGCTTTCGCCAGGACACCTGCCACCCTTGGGACCCAGAGATGCAGCCCATGAGGGGCTGTGGGTGAGATAAAGGAGGGGCTGAGTGGACAGGGGTCTGCTGCCCAGGGCGGCCTCAGGAACTCTGTGCCCCACCGAGGTGAAGGGGTAATGCTACAGGGGGCCTTGTGAGTGGTGAGGTGTCACACTTTCTGGAGAGACAGAATTGGGGGAAGAGGCCTGGCTCCACATTTTGGCTTGGACAGCAGTGCCGGGCACACACACTGGGCACACACACCGGGCACACAGGACCAAGCATACATTTCTAGGCAAACACAGCTGAGTGGGCAATGCCAGACCCAGTGCTGGGTACTCATGCTGGACAGATGCCGGGAGCAGTGGGCACACAAAGTCAGATTCACAAGGCCTGGCACACAGTACTGGGCACTCACCAGGAGCACAATGGTGGGCACACAGAGCAGGCTTTGAGAGATGCAGTGTGAACAGGGAAATCCTCAGCACTCTCTTTCCCCTCTGCCTGCCCCCGGGCAGCCACGCTCCAGCCTGGGATTGACGTGTCCTCTGCCCCTGCTGCTGAGCCCAGGGCAATCTGGCTGGAAGTCTGTGAGGATGGATGAGAGTTCATGCCATTAGACCCCTGTGAGGGGCATCCTGAGTCTTTTACCATAACAGTTCTGCATGTCTCTACATTTGACCCCTGAATGACCAGGTGTGAACTGCACAGGTCCACTTACATGCAGATTTTTTTCAATAAATGTATTAGAAAAATTTTTGGAGATGTCCTTCCTACCTTGAAGCAACTGTATCGATTACACTAGGCTACCATAAAGCGATCATATCAATGCACAAATGGTTATACCTGTAAATAAATGTGAGTTCCTTTCATTCTGATGCCTTGTGTTAGTCATGCACACACATCTCCAGCGTTTTGTATCATACAAGACAGTACTGACATAGGCACTGACAGACAAGTCATTGTTTAAACAGATGGTATAAACTCGCAGTGTTGATAAATACAGTACAGTACTGTCATTGTGTTTTCCTTTTGATGTTCTTAACATGGTCTTTAGCTTACTTTATTGTAAGCATGCAGCAGTACACACAAGAATACATATAACATACAAAATAATGTGTAAATTGGCTGTCCATGTGATGGGTAAGGCTTCCGGTCAACCATACGCCACTAGCAGTTCAGGTTTTTGGAGTCAAAAGTCACATGCAGAGTTTCAGCTATGGGGGAGGGGAGGTCGGCGACCCCAATTCCCTGTCGTTCAGGGGTTCAACTGTATCTCATTTTGTAATTTTTGTCAGGGTTGTTTTTTTGATTTTTTGGTTTTTTTCTGGGGGTGGGGGCGGTGGCATTTTGCATTTATTTCCACCAACAGCGTCAGAGGGTGCCCAATAAAAATGTCTGTTGGTGGGGCAGGTCATGGAAGAATCAGAGACGGGTCCTGTGTTTGCAGTGACCTTCTGCGCGTTCGCTTTGCCCTCGTCTTCAATCCCAGAGAGCAGGGAGCCAGCTTCCCTCGGCCCCCTCTGCCTCCACCCTGCGCCAGCCCCGCCCTTCCCACCTCTCACCCTGCAGGATGTTAAGACGAGCAGTTTGAACCTTTGGCCACGAGGTGGCGCCACAAAACCACCGGTTAAGCTGTCTCGACTTGGCCCTTCTCCTGAGATGAGCTTTCTTCTCTCGCTAAGAAAAGTGCAGAGATGCAGCCCAAACAGAAATGGAAAATCGCAGCTCCGGACCCTGGCATCATCTTCAAGCAGCTCTGAATGAGTTTTGTAAAATCCTTTACTTTCCCTGAGGGGCAAATTTATCAGATACAGATTCCTAGGCAGGTAGGGATTTGCCCTTCAGGGTGACCTTGCTCCCCACCGGCCAAGGGACACCTTTGCAGGGGAGAACTAGTGTTTGGTAAGCGATGACTATCCCCAGGAACAAATGAGGGAAGCATCTCTTCCTGAGCAACTCCATGCCCTGGGCAGAACCCCGGCCTATTCACTTCCTCTGGTGTCTGAATCATAATAGGAACTCATTGGAGAGAAAGAAGGCAGGAAACAGAAGTATATAGAATACAAAGGTGACGTGACCTTCCTACCACCAGTTCTCGTGGAACTTGAAGGGAATTAGCACAAGAGTGTTCTCATGCCACTGCAAGCGCCCAGTCAATTCCGAGATGCACACCTGAAAGCTGCTAACAAATTCTGTTGACATTAGACTAACTGCACAGCACAGCCAGCTGGGTGGTTTTAAATCACCTTAATGATGAAGAGAAGTAGAAGAAAAAAAACCTTTGCAAAACACGAGTTTCCCAGAAGAGTAGGAAGGAACCAAAGCCATTTTTTTCCTTGTTCAAACACATTCTGGAGAAATGGCAAAGGGTCCATATTTTGTGGGCTCAGAGAGCATTTTTCAAGCCTTTGCTGGTTTCTCTGATTTTCCTGGACCATGAAAACAATATAACATGATGACAATTCAAAGACTTCTCAAAGGAGAGTTTAAATTTTAAAGGATGGTATGACTCATTCCGTTGATTTGGTTAGAGATCAGTGTTGTCAATGTGTAGGAGGAGGAGTCAATATCTGTCACAAGGAAAAAGCATCAGAAAAATAGAATGGAAGGACTGACAGAACAGCACAACAAGCACCCAGATATTACGTCTTTTTTATAAATCATGTCCCACCGAGCACAAGCCATGAGGCAGAGGAGGAGAGACCAGCAGTGTTGGAACAAGAGTGTTGAACGCAGTACACAGACCCTGGAGTCCCTGTCACTGTCTGATGTTGCAGGATTTTTACAAGTTCAAGGGGAAACCTGAAAACACAGGGGAAGCGTTTCATAAGAGATGAATCAAAAGATCTAGGTAGCCTGATTCTTTACTTCCAGTTACCAATTCATTTGTAACAAACCTGCACAGAACCTAGTGGTAAAATCAAAAATAAAAACAATAAATGTCCTGGTGCTCATGAACATGCAATCTGAGTGCGGCCTGGCAGGGACAGCCAGACCCTGCCCCGTGCCCCAGTGAAGGCCACTGGTTCACCCTGCAGCGGGGGAGTTGCTGATGGCTCACAGTGGGGTGCTCACCCGGGGGACCAGGCCTGGAAATGCTGGGCCTTCTCCATGTGGGTCTCTCCCAGGTAAATAGGACGCTGTTTGAATCAGCCTTTCCACATGTGGACGCACTCCGCCAAGTCTTCCACAATGAGAGAAAATACCAGAAATGCACCCAACACCTTCTTTTTGCTCATCCAACTCTGCCCCAAGAATGGGACACGTCTTCACTGTAGTCTGCTAAGCCCTTCTGTGAAAGGGCTTTGCATTTCATCTTCTGATTTTTCAGGTGTCTCTGTCCCAAAAGAAGGGTCACTCTTGGGATGCAAAAATCTATGTCGTTTCCAGGTCTCTCCAGGTACCTCAGTACACAGAACAGAGTCGATGCTGCCTACGTGTTTGAAGTAAGTGAACAAAGGATAGAGGAAGGGAGGAAAGGACGAAGGAAGCAGAGGGATAGAGTAAATGTACCAGCAGCTTCCCTAAGCCAGAAAACTGGCAGTATTTTTGTTTGTTTGTTTGTTTGTTTGTTTGTTTTCCCCACCCCCTGCCCTTTCCCACCCTTTGGCAACCATCGGCGTGTTCTCTGTCTCTATGGATCGATTTCTGTTTTGCTTTGTTTTGTTGAGATTCCACGCATGCGTACAATCGTGCAGTGTTTCTCTCTCTGTCGGGCTCATGTTAAACGGGCGATCTTTTCAGTAAGATCCATCCACTCGACCAATACCGGCCATTATGGGTTCTACCTAATCTTCCGACCCTTCTACAGCAGGGTCCCCTTGCTTGTCAACTCTAGCCACTTGTCCCCCAATAGCCTTGTCACTGAGCTCCGACCTCCAGAGTCACCAGGCTTCGAGGGATCGTTATGAAACATAAATCTTACTATTTCCCTTTCTTACCGGAATTCATTTGTCTGTGTCCCTTGGGTCTCCGAGTAAAGATGAGGCGTCTTTCTGCGGTTCGCCAGGCCATTAGCGGTCTCCCCCAGCTGACCATCCATCTCTATTTCCCTGACCCCTCTGTGCACTCTGTGCTCAAGCCACTCGGAAATACCTTCGTGTGGGTTTCCTAGGCTGTGGTGAGAAATTGCCATAAACGCTGTGGCTTAAAACAACAGAGACTTGGAATCTCAGTCCCGGAGGCCAGAACGCTGAGATCAAACTGTCAGCAAAGCTGGGTGCTGCCAGGAGCTCTCAGGGCGTACCTGTCCCAGGCGTGCATTCCCATGTGTGGTGGCTGCTGCAAGTCTTTGATTTTCCTCGGCTCGTAGGCACACCCCTCTGTCTCGGCCCTCCCCTGCCTCCTCCCCTCTGTGAGTGCCTGTGGTCTCCGTCTCTCACACTCCAGATGAGGACACCCATCGTTGGGTGTAGGGCCCACCCTGACACAGGAGGGCCTCATCTTTACACAACTGGTTATACCCAAAAGGCCCTGCTTTCAAATAAGGTCCCCTTCGGAGCTTCTGGGTGAATGTGAATTTGGGGTGATAACTGTTAGAACCACACCCCTTTCTTTTCATCTAATAGGCTGCGTTCCCCCTGCCTTCTGGTTACTTGCACCTGTCGCTTCCTCTCCACACCTTTTGGCCTTCATTAAGCATTTCTTCACTTCTCCTTGCTCTCCACACACTCCTTGTGTTGGAGGAATCTCCCAGTCTTGATGATTAGTTTTGTGTCAACGTCACTGGGCCACAAGGTGCTCAGATATGTGGTAGGATGATATTCTGGGAGTGTCTGTGGGGTGTTTCTGGATGAGACTGACCTTTGAAGTGGTAGATTGAGTCCAGCAGGTCACCCTCCCTCATGTGGGTGGGCCTCCTCTAATCAGATGAAGGCCCGAGGAGCCCATAGAAGGCTCGACCCTCCCTCCAGTGAGCGGGATCGCCTCCTGCCGTACTCTTTGAGCTGGGACACAGATCTCCTTCCTGTCTGCAGGGTGGCACTGAAACGGAGCTCTTGGAACTGGACCGTTGGCTCTCCTGGGTCTCCAGCTTGCCAGTCACACAGGTCTTGGTACTTAATTAGTCTTCATGCCTGGGACAGGTACCCCCTGAGAGCCCCCAGCAGCACCCAGCTTTGCTAACAGTTTGATCTCAGCGTCTAGTATAGTATCCTTATACTAGATACCGAATAGGTGTAGATAGATACAGATGTAGGTATAGGTATAGAGATGGCGATGATAGAGAGACAAATACAGATACAACCGGCCAGCCTCGGTGTGCCCTGTGGACCACCCACGTGAGCATGCAGCCTCCACAACTCTGTTCAACACCCTCCTGTGGGATCCGGGACGGAAGTTTTGGAAAGGAGCCCTTAACCTCTCAGTGTATTGTCCCCGGTGCCCCTCTGTGTAAGTGACCCACAAAGGGATGAGGAGATGGTCGTCCTCAGCAGACCCCTGTCTGCCAAGCTCGGGTCACTCACTCACATAGCACCTGTGACCGTGGGCAAGAAAGCTTGCTCTGGTGTTGGTCCCAGGGCATGGCGCCGGTCCTCTCGCAGGCCCTATCGTACACACGGGGCTGAGTGAGCCAATGTATTAAGTTTTATTAGCTCAATCTTAGAGACATATCCCCAAGCAGATGAGTCATCCCAACACTCCCAGTCACAGATAGTCTTCAGCTCTATCCCCAAATATTACCACATAGATTCTTCCTTGCTGCCAACTTCCACGGTATTTTTATTTTTATTATTGCTTTTCTTATCATCTGTTAAGTGCTTGCTGTGTGCCAGGAACCGGGCTGAATTCTTGAGTGAAATATCCCCACGGAAGCCCGAGAAGGAGAAAACATTCCCCTCTCCTGCAGAGGAGCCGAGCACCGCGGGTCACGGCGCCCGCGCGGTGGCTGGGACAGAGCCCCGGCCGAGGCGGAGTGCGTTCGGCGGCGGCTGGGCCCCGCCCTCCACCGGCCTCCGCCGCCGCCGCACTTCGGTGCCCTCCTGGAGCCTGTCCTCCAGCTCAGCAGTGCCCTCCCTGGAGAGGCGGCGGAAGCCCCTCCGACCCACGGGCCCTTCTGAAGTCTGGCCTGAGCGTCTCTGTCTCCCGAACAGAGCTGGCACACCCAGCGGTGGCGGTCTGCCCCGCTCGCCCCTGCTGGGCGCACTACCCCGGCAAGGGCGCAGCCCGCTGCATTCGCCTCCTTCTCCGCTAGAGGGCGCCTTTGCCACCCCAAATCACGTCGTTATTAGAAGTTACAAAAATCAGCGTCTCCATGGCTCGAACGCTTTTATATTCCTGTGTGGGCCTCTTCCTAAGCCATCTCCTTGCATAATTTCATCTCGAGTCTGAAGACACCCACGGGCAGCCCTGCACTGCAATCAAACTCCACGCGAGTCCTGCCCTGGTTCTCAGGAAAGATCAAACGAGAAGCCTGCGCCCCTCCCTCCTCTCATCTTCACGACCACCTCCGAGGTCCCTGAGGTGCTCAGGGGGCAACTGGGGATCCGCCGGTCGCAAAGTCGGCGGTCGGGGACCGGTCGGGAGCTCCTGACCCTCCCAGCGCGGGTCTCCCCTCGGAGCCCACCCACCTCCCTCTGCTCTGGGTCTTCCGGCTCTGCTTCGCCACCTCCTCATACACCCTGCACTTTGTTCCCTCACTGGGTTCCTGTGATGGAATCTGTGAGCCCTGGAAATTCCGCGGGGAAGTTGCTATGGAGACTCCCGGTAGGGGCGGACAGCAGGCTGCAGGGTGACGCCTCCTGCCGGTGCAGGGAGCCCTGGAGTGGCGTGCGCGCGCGCGACAGCTCGCACCAAGCCCCCGGCATTTCTCGCCAGCCGTGGAGGAGGAAGCCACCCCTCTCCTTTTCTGTTTAACTCCAGCTTCGAAAACAAAGAGTCTTCCCTCCAGTGAGCCTGAGGCAAGGGGAAAGCTCGCTAAGCCCCACTCCACCTCAGTTCAGCTCAGAATCGCGGCCCAGAGCGTGCAAGGTGTCAGAGCTGACCCATTGCCAAAGGTGGACGGAGTGCTGACAGGTCGCACTCTCTGTAGGCGGAGGAGCCCGTCCACAGCTGGGGTTTGGGTGACAGCCTCCTACCTGCTGCATGCCCTCAAAGACCTCAGGTTCTTGACCAAGAGCTGTCTGGCTCCACCAGCTGCACACTCCGAGGTTTGCTGTAGTCTAGGCGGACCATAACTTCCTGGCCGCCGTTTGCAGCAGAAGCGGGGGCCTCCTGCTCAGGGGGCCTCCACACAGGCTGAGCTCAAAGCCCGGCTCCTAGCCGTGTGCCCTCCGTGTCCCCTTCTGCAGTGGGGGCACAGTGATTGATCAGGTGGCCTGAAGTCTCAGGCAGATGATGTGCGTGCTCTTTAGCCACCCTGTTCATGAGGACTTCAACAGCACAGCCAGGAGCCCTGGACAGTGAGGGAAGCAGAGTTGTCCTCGTGGACATGCGACTTCCGGATGGGTGAACCTCGCGGATGACCGCCGCCCTTCAGAGGGACCCTGGGTGGGCGCAGCCAGTGGCCGCCAAACGAGGTGCCCGGCCCACTGGATGCACATGGTGACAAAAGACCGGATTTTCACAGGGTGGCCTGTGAAATGTTCTCTTTTCACACAGTTCTTAAAATAAATCTTGCTGAAGGGAGGGTTTCACAGAGGAGAAGTGACAGATATATCCTGTTCTACATAAGATGACTAATAGCCTACAAATGTTGCCAGGAAGCATAAGCTAGAGGATGTCAGAGACACCAAGGGCCTGGGAGACGTGGGGGCCCCCTGGCCATCTGAGGAATGGGAGGCGAGAGTGAGCGCAGCTTTTACAACTGCACCTCTCTGAACGTGGTGGCGTGCCCTCTATGTGTGAATTTTGTGCTGTGCAGGGTCAGGTTACAGAGAGACCAGACCATCCCCTGCTCCACAGGGCAGCAGTGCCGTTAGGGGA
Organism: Lyroderma lyra; assembly: GCA_004026885.1. Taxonomy (NCBI): domain Eukaryota; kingdom Metazoa; phylum Chordata; class Mammalia; order Chiroptera; family Megadermatidae; genus Lyroderma; species Lyroderma lyra. The sequence goes on along the minus strand of PVJL010001676.1, from coordinate 82,126 downwards.
TAAAGACACAAGCAAACAAGGTACTGGGCGGAAAGGTAAGAAATACTAATAGGGAGCTACCAGCTGTGGGCTCTTGGGAATGGAAGGATTGAGCTCCTGACTTTAATGAGGGAGAGAGAGAGGGAAAGATAATTCTGGAAAGGTTTCACTAGAGCTGTAGGTTTCTGAGATTGAACAAATCAGGAGCATATTTATAAGAACCCAGGGTTGTTTTTTTTAAAGGCACATTCAAATCCAATTTAAAGAAAAAGACTGTCTGAACATTATTTAAAATACTGAAATTGAGGTGAAGAGAGAAATAGTAAAAGCAATATTTCGGGGAAGATTGCATAGCCACATGTTCACAGAATATTTACTGATGTCAAAAAAGGTACAGACACAACTGCACAGGGCCCTGACTAGTCTCCCATCTCTAATGCAGTGTGATGCTCACAGGAGAAATAAGAATAACTGGCAGAAAGGAGAGGCAGAGCAGTGACCTGCCTGGACACCCACTGTGTCCCCCTAAGAGACACGGAGCCATCTGCCTTCCTTCATCAAGATGTTTCGGCACAAACTCTGACCGATCAGTGGCTGGTCACTAAAGATGCTGACACAAGGTGACCCATGGGAAGTCAGGCTTACAAATAAAAACAAGATTTTTTAAAACATGAGCAGGGACACCTTCAGCTGCACGTGTAGTGAGGACCAACGTAGAGAATTAGTCACGACAAATCAGTGAACAGGTTAACAAAAAACTTATGAGGCAGAAACAACAGCAGGAATTCTAGAGGGAGGGGCTGGAATCAGAACCCACCTTTGCTACAGTACATGATCTAACATGTTCCATTTCTAACAAAAATAAAATTAGGAGTCATGCAAGGGAATAGGAAAGGATTACCTATATACAGGAGAAAAGAAACTCTTGCCAAGGGGGCCCGGATGTTGGACTCAGCAGATAAAGACACCAAACTAACTATTATCAGTATGTAAAAAGAACTAAAGAAACTAAAGAAACTTTTATTTAAGAATAAAAGAAAACTATGATGGCTTATCGAATAGAGAATATAAATAAAAATATAGAAAGTATATAAAAAAGAACTTCATGGTGATTCCAGAGATGAAAAGTGTGGTCATTGAAAAGAAAAATTCACTAGAAGGACTCAGTAGCACCTGTGAGCTGGCAGAATAAATGATGAGAAGCTTGAAAACATTGCCATGGACATTCTCCAATCTGAAGAACAGAGAGAATTTTTTAATAAATTGAACAAAGCTTCAGGGGAGAAGAGAAAATAGAGTGTGAAAGCATGGGAAGGAACAGTAGCCCAAAACATCCCAAATTTGATTTAAAAGAAATAGTAACCTACACAGCCCACTTTAACAAGTAAATAAACTCAAAGAATCCACACCTAGACAAGTTGTACTCAAACCGTTTAAAGTAAACCTTGACAGTAGCAAGAGCACAATGACTCATCGAGCATGGAGGAAACACCATCAGGTTAACATCTCATTCTGAGAATTCCACCTGAAACAATGATGTCTAGAAAGCCATAGGATGACATCTTCAAGGCACTGAAAGAAAAAAAGTCAACCAAAAGTGGATATGAAATAAAGACAGTCCCAGATAAACCACGACAGAATTCATTTCTGAAAGATCTGTCCTATAAGAAAGAAAGAAAAAAAAAAAAAAACACCTTCTGGCTGAATGGAAACAATATCTGAAAGTCATTTGAATCCATATGAAGAAATAAAAGCCCTGGACAAGGTAATTATAAGTAAATATAGACGACAGGATAAATACGTTACTTCTGTTTTTCTTGTCTTATTTAAAACACATTTGTGTAAAAATAATGATAATGATATTGATTATTGAATTTTAACATATGTTCATGTACATATAATATAAATGGTAGTAACACCACAAAAGGAGAGGGGAAGAAATGGAGTTATACTGGAAAAATAATTTGTATTTGACTATTATTGTTAATATTAATCTGAAGTAGAATGTGAATCGTTAGATGCCTATTGAAATCCTCAGAAAACCACGAAGAAAATAATGCTAAAAATATAATTAAAAAACATGACAGGATAAAGAAGCTGTAGGACATATGCACAATGGAATATTACTCAGCCGTAAGAAAAGATGAAATACAGCAATTTGCGACAACATGGATGGACCTTGGGATCATCATGTTAAGCGAAAATAAGCCAGACAGAAAAAAACCAGGAACCATGTGACTTCACTCATATGTGGAACACAAATCTGAAAGCAACAAAGAAACAAAAGCTCATGGACACAGTCAGTAGTTTAGTGGTTACCTGAGGGAAAGCAGGGAGGGGGTGGGAGTGGGGGGAGGGGGAAACAAGTATATGGTGATGGAAAGGAACTGACACTGGGTGGTGAACACATAATGCGACTCATAGATGATGCTCTGTAGAACTGTACACCTGGAACTGATGTAATTTTTGCTAACCCATGTCACCCAATAAATTTGAAGATAATAATCATAAAATGATATGACAAAGGAGCAAGTGCGGTAGACCAGATGTGACCTCTGGTGTTAGTCTTAGGAAACACAACTGTCACCAATGAATTGCTGGGGGCTCACTGTGCCGGACACTCCAGGGGAGCCCCGTCTTCGCAGGATTCCGAGCTGCCGTGACTTCTACCCCAGGAGATTCACCAAGTGCTCACAGTGAAAATCAGAGAAAAGTCCCCTCACCCACTTGGCCCAAGAAGGGGGAAGCAGTCGTTCTGAAACAGGCCCAGGACCTTCTGCTTTTCCTCACAAGGCCTGCCCTCTAGAGAAACTGTTTTCCCAGAGCCTAACTAATGTGGGAGGAAGGAAAAACCCAACTCCAGTTCTTTCTGGCCATCCTGTCTCACCTGGGGGCGGGAGGTGACTGAAAGGCACTTGTGAAGGTCGCAGCCTGTGGCTACAGACTCACTGAAAGGCTGAGACCGAATCAGCGGGGCTCCTGTTAGTAATAAGGGATACACCTGAAAAACAAAAAACAAAACTGCAGGGCTCAGATATTATTTACAAGGAACTTTCTAGGGAGACCCAAAGACAACAGGAGAGACATAAACAAGGACACTAGAAGTTTTAGTCTCTAACACCTGCAGCTACAACAACAGTAAATACAGTCCAGCTCCTAGCCAGATACACATAAAAACCTCACAACTAGGTCAGTTTAGCTCAGTTTCTTTTATCCAGTGCATCATGCCTGAGTTTCAGCAAAAATTCACATGATATGCTAAAAGTGAAAAAAAAAAAAAACCCCACATAGTTTAAAGAGAAAGCAAACATCAGAACCTGGTTCAGATGTGGTAGAATTTTGGAATTATCAGAATAAAATTTAAAACAACTCTGATTAATATGCTAAGAGATCTAATGGAAAAGATGGGCAACCTGCAAGATCAGATGAGTAATATAACCAGAGGTGTGGAAACCCTAGGAAAGAATCAAAAGGATATGCTAGAAAGCAAAACACTTCTGATGGGCTCATCAACAGACCGAACAGGTTAAGGAGAAAATAAGTGAATTTATGGAACTATCAATAGAAACTTTCCTAACTGAAATTCACACAGAATAAAATAATTGAAAAGATGAAATAAACTATTCAGCAACTATTGGACAATTACAAAAGGTATAATATATGCATGGTGGAAATACCAGAAAGAGAATAAAGAGACAAAAATGAGAAAATATTAATATTTGAAATAATGACTGCCTTTTCCAAAATTAAAGACAAATACCACACATTTGTCTTTAAATATAAATCACAGATTCAAGAAGCTCAGAGAACACCAATAAGAATAAATTTATAGGGGGTTCCCTGGTGGTGTAGTGGCTAAGGCTTCGGCATTGTCAACACTGCAGCCTGGGTTCGACTCCCAGCCAGGGAACCACCAAAAAAAAATTAATTAAATATAAATAAATAAATAAATAAATTTATACCGAGAATAAATCTATACCAAAGAAAAACCTTTATCTTGGGATGTTGTATTTAAACTGAAGAAAACTGAAGACAGAAAATCTTGATTAGATGTCAGAAAAAAATTCTTATGTGTATAGAGAAGCAAAGATATGAATTATATGAGGCATTTCTTCAGAAACCATAAGAGAAAGAATAGAACAGAGTGAATACATACTATGTTGAAAAAAATCAACCAAGAATTCTGTACCAGTAAAATTATCCTTCAAAAAGAGTTGGGGGTGGGTGGGTATATAAAGACATTCTCAGACAAGTAAAAAAAGAGGGAATTTATAGCCCTGTCTTGAAAAGAAATGCTATACGTCCTTCTTTGGAAAGAAGGAAAAGTTATAGGTGAGTAATTTGGAGCCACATTTATAAAGGATGCACATTAGAGAAAGAATAAATGAAGATAAAATAACTTTTGCTTGTGATGGTTGAAACATTGATTTTTGTCTATTTTGTGTGAATCCAGCAACTGCTAACCTGGCCTCTTTTAATCATGCTAACTGTATGATCTTTAGATACTATTGGGTTTTTATGTAACAAATACAACTCGTCTATGAATAGCATCAATTTTGTTTCTAATCTGTATGACTCTTTTTCTTTTCTTATTGCATTTGCTAAGCTCTCTAAGACATTTTTAAACAGAAATTATCATAGCAGACATTCTGGTTTTATCCTGAATTTAAAGGTAATTCTTCTAAAATTTAGTCATTAAGCATAATGTTTGCTGTAATTTTTATTATAAAACAATATTTATATAATTTATTATGTAAATCAGGATAAAATTACCATTATAATAAATGTTTTGATCATGAATGACATTTTTTATATTTCATGAACTGCTAAAATAATGAAATCTTTTCTTCTTGTTATCTTTTACACGAATCAATTTTTTTCAGGTTCAATCATTCCTGGAATGAACCCTATATTCTCAAATATGTTTTTTCCCACATTACTGGATCTAACTGAAATGAATATTTTACCTTTGTCAGGTATTGGCATTAAGATCATACTAATCTCATGGTTTGAGTTGATCACCTTTGCTTCTCTAGTCTATGGAACAATTCAATTAAAATTCTGATTATTTGTTATTTGAAAGTTTTGTAAAGCCCACTTGAAAAGCCATAAACCTTGTGCATTTAGGAGTGAATGTAGGAGAGGTCTGGATTCAATTTCTTTAATGCTCGTTGATTTTTTATTTTTAGTGGCAAGTCGGGTAATTTACATATTCTCTCAGAAATTGTACATTTTATTTTTTCAAGTATCATATTAAAATGTCATGCTTCATTTTCTGTTGTAATTTTTAAATTATACTGTGTCTTAAGATACGGTTGTTAATTAATTTTAATGTTATTTATCGTTTATTGCTGGTCCTTTCTGAGGAATTGGCTCTTGGCTCGGTTGACCGTCTCCATGGCTTCCTTGCATCCTCTGAGCGCTACCTGCTCGTGACTTACCTACTTTCCTTGGGCTTATTCTCCTCTTACAATCTTTGTTTTGAAAACTTAGTTCAATAATGGTCAATATTTCTTCTTTTCTAATGGACACACTTGAATTTTCCTCTAATTACCATTTTAGCAGCATCACTCAAGTAGTGTTATGCAGCCATTATTTATCATTTACTAATAAATGTTTTATGATTACCTCTTGAATGACTCAGTTACACATCTTTTATTTCCAAAGGAAAGTGGATTTTGGCCATATTTTATCATTGAATTTTATCCTTAAAGAGTTATTAGATACTATAATCTTATCTATATGAAATCGATGACTTGGTATTCATTGACATTGCCTTTGGACCTCGTATCTTCCAACTTAGTAAAATTTCATATTCTCTTTAATTGGGTACAGGGTTCCAGAAATGCTCACTAATTCAAGCTTGCTAATTTGAACAAGATTATGCTGTTCAAGTGTTTCTTATCTTTACTAACTTTACTAATTAAATCCAACATCTGGACCACTAAGAAACATCTTCTTTTGATTATGCATTCTCTTATTTATAGGTAACTTTTGTGTTTCTTTGCAAATCTCATAGTTTTGTTCATGGAAAAAGTGGAGATTTTATGTGATACACTGTAGAAGTCTGGATCCTGACTCCATCTCTGCCTGGGGTTATTTCTGTCGTATACATTTGTCTGAGTGACAAGTCATAGGGACTTGTCCGAATCAATTCTCTAGGTCATCTGCCCCAGAGTGTGCCGCTAGTGATATCTCTGCTCAGTGAGTGAGTTTGTTCTAATTCTTGTTTTAATGTTTAGGCCTGGCTCCCTGCGGGTGCCCTTGGGTCAGCATCGCTTGGTGATCAGCCAGTGGTTGGTTGGAAATCTGTGCTTAAATTTCTTCCAGGGAGGCTGGTGGACCTGTGTCTGAGCTGGGGGACACATTCAGGCAGCTCAAAGTGTGTCTCAGATGTTACTTTCTGTCCAACATTCTTGTTTCTCCATTGAGAACCCCATTCAGCTAGAGACAGGTGGATATTCTTACCTTGTCTGGTCTCTCTCGGGCATGCATGCGACCTTGAACACATTCAGAGCTTTCTAGACCATCAACAACTAGTGGGATTTTTATGAAGGCTCACAGGACTTCCTTGTTCTCCAAATCTCCAGCTGTCTTGTTGGCCTGTTGCTCACCCTAACCTTTCGTGTCACTGAATTTGATGAGGCACCAGCAAAAGATTGTACAGCCACATTCTCAACTTTTCTCCAGAGCACATATCTCTGACAGCAAATTCTTCTTTGTGGTGACTTTTGCTATCTGGCTAGGCTGCCAGTTTCCCAAATCAGGTAGTCCTGGTTGCTTTCTCCTTAATGCCCTTCCTACAGTTTAACTCTCCTCTCATGTATTTCACTATAAGCAGCAAGATGAAACCAGGTGGCACCTTCCATACTTGACTTGGGAATGTCCCCAGCTAAGTAATCAAGTTTGTCACTTGTAAGTTGTGTTGTAGCAGTCTCCAAAGGCAGTCTCTGAGCATCACCAGCAGCAGACTTGAACCCCTATTTCTTCCTATGGTGATCTAGGCATTCTCTAAGGGAATTCAGGATTTTTCTGCTATGATTTTACTTCCTCTGAGTCCTCACCATCAGAACCCTTAACATCTGTATCTCTGGTAAAAATATGCCCAACACAATCTAGGCTTTTACTGTCACACTCCCAAAAATTCTTCCATCCTATGACCATGCCTGATTCTGAAGCCATGTTCACATTTTTAGGTATTTGTTACAGCAACACCCCACTTCCATGATGGGAATCTGTGTTTGTTTCTTCTGTGGCTGCCAGAACACATTCACAGGTATAACATCAGGTGGGGAAACCATGGAGACCCAAACTCTACCCACCACACTCTTGTTCCTACTAGGACCCAACTCAGAGCTCTGGTTAGTTATACGATTATCACTAACCTAAGCTAAATGCCAGACAGGAGAAAGACAGCATGCAGCCCTTCCTACAAAACCCACCGAGGTCTTCTGACTCTGGAGGAGCTCACAGAAACAGAGACCAGACTAGATAGACACAGTAAGATCTCAGACTGGAGGAGTAGGTAAAGATGGGGTAAGCCTATGAGCAATTTTCCCCAAGAGCGGGGATTACACCCATATGTGTCTTCATTCCAAAGAAGTCCTTAAGGCAGTGGGGGAATGAATTAGTACCTGCTTTTTTCTTCTCCACCGGTCCCTTTGGAACACATGTGCATACACATGTGTGAACACGGCACATGGACACACACACACGATGTCCACAAACCACTGCTTTTACAGAACCTTTTACACGTCAGGTGGGTCTACTAGTCTCCAACAAACATACTTGGCATCTATTTTTGGATCTCATCACCCTAATGAAAGGATTGCTGAATGCTTCATGGCCAATTACTATGCAGAAGATAAATGTATGTATTTATTCATTCTCCGTAGCAATGATTAAGAGGAAGTTCATTTCACCGATGTTTAAAATATAAATGAACTGGCTGCAATAAAGAATACTGTCTTCCCAGCCCAACCTGATGAAAATGCCTTTGTAGATAAAGCTCTCTTGTCTTATTAGCATGAAATCTCTCCTCTGTCCCCACACGACGTGCCCTGTGAGCATGAGATAAAGCATGTACCAGCTCTTACTGGGAGATAAATTTTAAACAGTGATATGTAGTTATGCAAATATGCATCTGTAGCCTTATCTTTGTTGAGGCCTGTTGACAATTCCCAAAACACATAGCAATAAAAAGTTCCCACTTTTGTGACGTCATGGTTGTTTGATGTGAATGGACCTACCTTGCCTGCAACATGCCATGTTGTTTTCAGGTGTTTCATCAGCTTCAGCAAATAGCATTGGCTCCCCACAACAGGAGGCCCAGAGGAAATGGCCAGTGTGGAGGCCAACATTCATTTAGGCATCTCCCTAGGCAGAGGGCCATGCTGGGGGCTGAGCCAGCATCTGCCCAGAGGAAGGAGGAGAGACAACATGGCAGTGGCTTTCCAGCCCTGGATGACCAGCAGCCACGGGAGAATGGACCTGACAAGTACCTCATGCTGCAGCGGAGAGCATCTGGCTTAGAAGAAGGTGCCCTATTAAGGTACCGAGTTGTTTGTACAGTGCTGCCAATGTAAGCACGTGGTGGCAAGTTTGCGAACTTAATTGTCAGAATTTGGATATTTCAACAGCTCCAATGGCCATTCCGGAAAAGAGTTCCAAGCTGCTTTAAATTGATTAGGCACTGGTGTTGGTGCATAGCTTCCCAAGGGGAGTACTTCAAAGGTGACCATAGTGATATTCAGCAGTGAGGTGTGTAGCACTTTTTCTAGGATGAGTTCAAGAACTTAATTGTCCACCTTCACGTGTGTGTGTGTGTGTGTGTGTGTGTGTGTGCTTAAGAACCCTAACCGGTATAGTCAATAATGGAAAAAATAGACAACCTGAAAGAACACATGGATAATGTGAGCAGAGAGATGGAAATTCTAAGAAAAACCAAAGGGACATGCTAGAAATAAAACACCAGCAGAGATAAAGAATGTCTTTGATGGGCTCATCAGTACACTTGACATGACTGAGGAAAAATCAAGGAGCTTGAATATTGGTCCATAGAAACTTCCAAAATGGAAATGCAAAAAAAAAAAAAAAAAAAAAAAAAAAAAAAAAAAAAAAAAAAAAAAAAAAAA
>PVJL010001676.1:47062-72913 GCA_004026885.1 Lyroderma lyra | reverse complement strand
TAAAATACCAAAGGTACAAGAAAGCAAGGAAGGGGTAGAATAAATATTTGAATAATGGCTGAGAACTTTCCAAAATAAATGATAGACACCAAACCATAGAGCAATGCATCTCAAAGAACAACAAACAGGATAAAACAAAACAAAGCTATACCTAGGTGTATCATGTTCAAATTTCAAAATACCAAAAAAGGTAACATCTTGAAAAGGGATAAAGGACAAGAATTACAGCCAAAATCATGTAAGCAAGAGACAGAATGAGATAAAGATGAAGAAGCCATCCTAGAATTTTATATCCATCAAAATTATCCTTCAAAAGTGAAGGAGAAATGAAAGATTTGCTCGGGAGTTCACTATCAGACCAGTCCTTCAAGACACATTAAGAGATTTTCTTCAGAAGGAGGGAAGGTCAGAAACTTGGGTCTACATAAAGAAGAGAAACGTGTTGGAGAAAGAATAAATGAAGGTAAAATAAAATATTTTGTCTTAGTTGATCTAAAAGATAATTTTAAATCAATAATAGTAACAACGTATTGGGAGGTTGTTGCCTATAGATAATTGAAATGCATGACAGCGATGTCACAAGGAGTGAGAGAGGGCATTGGGAACACATAGTTATAAGATGTCTGTACTACCTGTGAAGCTAGTGCTATTTGAAGGTGGACATAAATTAGTGAAAAGTGTATATTGTACACTCTAAAACAACCACTAAAAATGCTTGAGAGAAATACCATTGATACTATAAGAGAGAAGATAGAGTAACATAAATGCTCAATTAAAACCAGAGACAGCAGAAAAATAAACCATGGGCATCCAATAGAAAACAGACACCAACATGGTTGATATTAACTGAAATATGTTAATAATCGTGTTAAATGTCAATTGTCTAAACATATCATTTAAAAGATATTGCCAGAGTGGATCACACAACAAGATCCAAACTATATTTTGTCTACGAGTAGCCCACATTAATTCTAAAGTTCAAAGTAAAGGTATGAAGAAAGGCACACATACTGGCCCTAATCAAATAAAAACCAGAGTGGCTAAATGAATTTCAGAAAAAAACAGACTTGAGAACAAGGAGAATTATCAGGGATCAAGGTAGGGGACCAATTCTCCAAGAAGACAAAATAATCGTAAACATTTTTGTGCCTAAAAACAGGTCATCAGAATATGTGAGGCAAAAACTGATAAACTGAAAAAGGAAATTGACTGATCCACTGTTATAGTTAGAGACTCCAACATTCCTCTTTCGTAACTGATAGCTCAAGGAGGCAGAAAATCAGTAAGGATACAATTGATCTGAATAGCACAATCAATCACCTTTATCTAAGTGACATTTATAGAAAACTCTATCCCAGGACAGCATAACGTGCACTCTTACCAAGCTCGCATGGAACATTCACCAACATAGACTATATTCTGGGCCATAAAACACGTCTTATCAAATCCAACAAAAACAGAAATCACAAAGTATGTTCTTAGACCACCACCGAATTAACCTAGAAATCAAGAACTGAAAGGTAGCTGAAAATCTCAAATTATTTGGAAAATAAACAATACATTTTCATATGTATTTGATAAAGGAAGTAGTATCAAGAATTATTAAAATATATTGAACTAAGCGAAAATGAAAATATAACATCAAAATCTGTGGTATGTAGTGAAAGCAATGTGTGTAGGGAAATTTATAGTATTAAATGGAAAAGAAGAAAGAAAAATTTCAACAATTTAGGATTCCCTCTTAGTATACTAGGGAATGAAAAGCAATTTAAGCTTAAAGCAACAAGGAAAAAAAATTATAGAAGAAATAAATGAAACTGAAAACAGGAAACAATAAAGAAAATTAGCAAACCCAAAAGCTGGTTCCTTTTTTAAAAATCATTAAAATTGATAAAACGTACCAGGATAACCAATAAAAAAAGATATGGCCACAATTTACCAAACACAGAAATGAAAGAAGATTTATCACTTTGTCAACTGATCTTTGACAAAAGAGCAAAAATTCAATGGGAGAAAGGACATTTTTTCCCAACAAATGATGCTGGAGCTACTGAACATCTACATGCAAAAAAAAAAAAATCTTGACACAGACCTTATACCTTCACAAATTTAAATTTAAGATGTAAAACTATAAAACTTTAAAAAGAAAATATATACCTAAATCTACGTGGGTTTGGTGATGTTTTTAGATGCAATACCCAAAGTATTTCCCATGGAAGAAAAAAATTGCTAAGTTAGACTTTATAAAAATTAAAGACTTCTGCTCTGCAGAAGACACCATTAAGAGACTGAAAAGATAAGCCTCACAGTGGCAGAAAATACTTGCAAAATACATAGCATACAGCACTTCTATCCAAAATACACAAAGAACTCTTAAAATTCAACATTAATAAAACAAAAAATGACCAAATAAAAAATGGGCCAAAGACGTGAACAGACACCTCACAAAAGAAGATAAATACATAGCAATAAGGATATGAAAAGATGCTCAACATTTTTTAAAGTAGGGAATTGAAAATCAAAACAACAATGTAATATCAATACACACCTATGAGGATGCCTAAAGTAATTTTATACACACACACACACACACACACACACATACATACACACATAGTGTGTGTGTGTGTGGCAAATACCAAGTGCTGGCAAGAATGGAGGAAAGTGGAACTCTCATATTGCTAGTAGTTATAAAAATGGTGGAGACTGTCCGGAAAACTGGAAGTTCCTATACAGTTTAAAAAGTTTGCCATAAGCCTTAGCAATGGCACTTTAAAGTTTTTGATAACTTTTGTCCACACAAAATTCTGCATTCGAGTGTTTAAAGAACATCCATTCACAATCGCCAAAACCTGGAAAACATCAAATAACCTTCAATGAGTGAAGAAGAGGTCAAGGATAGTACCCAACAATAAAAGGAACAATTGATAGACATAACATGAATGAGTCTCAAAGATATGATGGTGAATGAATGAAGTCATTTTCAAAACGCTGCATAGTGTATAATTCCACGTACGTGATATTCTCAATAAGACAAAACCACAGCCATGGGGAACACAGGGGCTGCCATAGGCCAGAACGTGACAGGGTTTGGGGAGGCTGTGGCTATAAAAGGACAGCACAAGAGTGCATTGAGTGATAGATGGATCCTGACTGCGCTGGAATCCAAACGTTTAAAAATCACAGGACTATATATTTTAAAAGTCTTTACTGTATATTATTTTAAGAAGTCAAATAAATTACTAAATTTTATTAAATATGAATACATATATTCTACCATGGACGCAAACGTCCTGAACTAGGAGTAAAATGATTGTCAAGTACCTGAGGATGGTGTTAGTTATCTGTAACGTAATGCCTTATGTGGAATAGGGGGCGAGGTTATACAGCGAGGAGGATGTGCGAGGGGGCAGAGAGCAGCGGGCAGCCCTTGACATTAGCGAGGGACATCGCCCAAAGTGGCAGCGTGAAAAAGTATTAAGAGGAAGGCAAGAAATGGGCAGAGGTCGGAGAATCGGTTTAGGGAGCAAAAGGACCAACTCTGGATTAGATGGGATGCGCAGGCTACGGAGCAGGGCTTGGAAATGGAGCCGAGACAGGACAGGTCGGAGAAAGTTTGGGGTGTTTAGGAAGGAAGCGTGAGCGGGGGACGAAGAAATGAGAAAGGTGGATGCTGCCAGCGCGAGGCCGGCACAGGACAGAGGCAGGCGACGTACGCAGCGTTTCCTGCCGCCCCGCAGGCAGGTGCCAAGGGGCACCGGAAAGGGCGAGCGAGCATGGGAACGCGGGCACGGAGCGCGGCTGCGGGGGCGCGGCGCGCTCTCCCCGAGGCGCGGGTGCACGGCGAGGGTCGTGGCCGCGAGCACGCGCGCTCCTAGGCCGGGTCGGCGCGGCGGGGGCGGGGCGCGGCGAGCGTGTGACGTCAGAAGAGGGCGCGCGCCGGGCGGCTGCGGGCGGAGCCGTGAGGCTGGCGCTGCGCGCGGCCGCGGGCGGAGCGCTGGGGCGCGAGGGGCGGAGCAGCGCGCGGGAGGAGGCGGGGGAGGAGAGGCCCCCGGGACCGCGAGCGGCAGCTGAGGAGGGGGCCGCGGAGCCGGAGCCGGAGCGCGAGCGGAACAGCTGATCTGATTTTCCTTTAAAGCGAGAGAAAATGGAAGTCGGGTAGCGGCGACTGCGGCGCTGCGGGCTGGCGGAGCTGAGCGGAGCAGCGCGGCAGGTGAGACGGCGCTGGCCTCGGTGCTGCCGGCGGCGGCGGCGGGTCGGGGCCGTGGACCAGGCAGGTGCGCTGTCCGAGCGCGGGCGCCGGTGCCTCCGCGGCGAGGCGGGTGGGCGCAGAGGCCAGGTGGCCCTGGGGCCAGGGCGCGGGGGCGCAGGGGGCGCAGGGGTCGTGGGCCCCGCACAGTGCTGCCCGGCGCGTCTGCATTGCGGGCTCCGCTCTGGACCCCGCGGGCAGGGTGGCCACCGGCTCCGGCCCGGCGAGGCGCGCTTCTCCCAGGCAGGGCGCGGCGCTCCTGCTGGGTCGGTGCCGGCGTCTCCTCTGGGCCGCTTAGCTGCCCGCACTGGAACGTGATGACAGGCGTGAGGGGACCGGCCCCTAGGTCGGTGGGGACGCGCCGAGGGTCCGGCAGCGCCGGCGGACTCCCGAGTACGGCCCGGCCCGGGAGCAGCGCGTGAGGCCGCTAGCCGGGCGCCTGGACTGTGGATGCGTGGGCCACCGCGGCTCGGCGTACCGCTCGCTGGATCCGCTGGGTCTGACCGGACAGCAGGCGAACCTTTCATGCAATTTGGCCGCGAACCCGGAGGCCTTCCCTAGTATCTTCTCAATGGAGGGGGAAATTTTGCATCTGCTGTTCCTTAAGTGCTCCTTTAAATTTGGGAAATGTCAGTGATGTCATCATTAACAAAAACTTTCCTTCATTGGACACAACCGCCGGCGTGTACCCTCCTCCCCAAGCAGCTATTGCAGCGCTTTGAGAATCTTTGTGATGAAATGGATTGTCTTTGCCCCCTAAACTCAACCACCTTCCACAGTGAAAACGGGTTTTATTTTTTATTTACTGGCTTGAGAATGAATAGACTTAAGGGTGGCTGAAGGGAACTTGTTAGATCCCGGGGAATCTGGGAATTGCTTGGTGTCCACAGTGCAAGGATCCGGGGAAAAGTCATGAATGACACTTCCATGCTTTGCCTTATCTTTCTAAATGAAAGTGAGCCATGACCTGATAATTTTTTAAAAGATATTATATTTGATGTGGCAGGTTATATGTCCAGGAAAAGGTGGACAGTATAACCTAAATCTTTACAGGCCTTAATGGCTTCAGGGAAATCTGCAGGTCTCCTCCCTTCTCCATCACCCTCCCCCATCCAGGATGTGTCTGGGGAGCAAGTAGCACCTTCTCCAGGGTCCCCCTGGCCTTTCATTTCCTTACCACTGTATGTCCCAGCAGCCTCCAAGGCCAGTTCCACATCCAAAGGGGGCAGAGAGAGTGCAAAGGCTAGAGCCCTATATGCAGCACCTCAGTTCTGGAGGAATGTCTCCCCTAAATGCCAGCAGCATGCTATCATTGTTGTGTTTGTGAGTGTTGTGTTAGTACCGACTATTAGCCAAAGTAAGCAAGTTCCCAAGACAGTCTGAATATCTACTTAAGCCTATCATCGAAATTATATTCAATAAGGGACAAAAATATTGACTTTTTTTGTATTTAATAATTAATGACTACTCCTAATTGGTTCACATCGCTAGTGTGGTCATATTGGGTCTGGAAAGAATGCCATACAAAAGTTAAAGTCTGGTCAGGAACATGATGCTTTCACACCCTGAATGGGTGTGAAGCAAATGGGAAAGCAGGGGTTTGCTTTAAGCCCTTGATGTGCAGGGTGACCATAGAAGCCACTGCTTTATCATCTTGCCAGGTGTGGCTCTCAGCCTGGATCCTGAGTGGCAGGTGTCCCCCAGAGGACACCAGGCTTGAGGCTCTGGTGAAGGCCAGCACTGGAGTTGTGGAGGTGCTGACCCATCTGTTCTCACCTTGTGGAGAAGGGAGGGGCACCTCTCTCCGAAGCAAACAGTGTGTACATGGTACATGGCACCTCGCCTCTTGAAGGTGCCAGATTTACTCATAATGGCAGGGCTGGATAAAGCAGGGAGCCTTGTAGCAGAATTGCCTCCAATGTGTGTCTTTTCAGTGACTTTGCCCCACTGTGTAGAGTTGCTTTAGAACTTGAGCTCCTATGTCACCGCTGAGATATTTCTGTAACCGAAGTATTCCCAATAGTATGAAATTTAGTTTTTAAGGCTCTGGGCTGTGAACCCTTTAGAAATTGAGTCTGTAGAACCACTCTGTCCACATATCCATTTATTTTTTTCACCTGTAGTCCTGTGAAAATATTCACCATAATGGTTTTTACTTAACTCACTGTGTCTGTCACTTATTTCCTAAAACATTTCAAAGCCTCTTCATCCCCTTTTTATGCTTATTAGAATATCGTGTCTTCCGTTTCTAAGAAGCCCAAATCGCCTTGGCTTTTCCTTTTGTTCCCTTTGGATCTTAAGGTCATGCATTCCTGTCTTAGGCCTGGAGAAGAAAGGCTGAGTCAGCTCCCGCGAGGCCAGCAGGGGGCGTGCTAAACGCGGCTGGCGACTCCACCTGAAGCACCTTGTGAGAGGTTCTCCAAGTTGGGGGGAGTGTGCGTGCGCGCGCGCGCCTGTGCGCCGCGCCTCCGTGTGCCTGTCGTCCAAGGGATGGAAACCGAAGCAAGGGCGGGCCCATACTTAATAGGCAGAGGTTGTGGCTTCAAGAACGTGCCCCCCCCTCCGCCCCCGGAGGCAGGGACATAGCTCTGACGGTTCCATGTCTTGGGAGAATGCCGGTTGGTTCTAATGTGAAGATTCAGTGCCTTCCCAGACTGCAGAAGGCGGAGTGTCAGCTTGGGGAGGAGTGGGTTGGCATGGTAGAACCGCATCTGGTCCTGGTGAGAGCAGGACGGTGCCAGCCAGGCAGCCGGTGGAAATTCCCCCGAGGCCCCGGTACCATTGTATCTGGGAGTTGACTCCTGTTGACTTAAGCCTTGGGACACTGTGTCAGTGCCATCTCCTAGGGGTTTATTTGGCCGCCTAGCCAGGATTGTTGGCCTCGGGGTTTCTCTGATGGAGAAAAGCAGATGTTTCATCCCTGTAGTTCTCTTTGCCCATAGAAAATAAAAACAGGAAAAAAGAGGCAACTGTTGCCTCTTTTCACTTCAGTGTACTTAATCTGACCTGCAGAGGATGGCAGGTGATTCCCCAGCAAGTTCCCTGTGAGGCTTCTCCTGGCAGACACTGAGCCTGGGGCAGTGAGGTCATGCATGGAGGGGCATCTTGCAGACCTGGGAGGGGTGTTTCCCAGGGGGTGGGTCATCACGGTAGCACCTAAATATTGTGCCAAAATCAGACTCCGCTCTTGGTGGTGGAGCCTACATGCAAAAGGGAATGGGTCTTCTGCTAGAAAGCTGTCCAAATGCCATGACTGGATATTTCCTTTTACTTCTTATTCTTTCAAAAATGCATGTAAAACCAAATTGTTTATTCCAAAGGGGCAAAAGGGAAGAACGTGTTTTTCAGCTTAGTGCTGAACTCAGAGCACTTTAAATGGCTACAGGGAAAGTGCCACCAGATTAAAAACACAAGACAGGTGGCACCTGACCCTTTGAGATGTCATCCCTGAAGGCGACCCCTGAACGCTCTACTCAAAGGTCCACAGGCACATGAATGGAAACAAAACATGCTGGTTTCTTTTTGTAATCAATCTAATTTGAAAATATTTTACCCTGGAATCGGGAGTTTTATTTGCCCTTGGCGACTGCTGCAACCCCAAGTGAAGTGTGTGTCAGACCAAGAATAAGGTGGCCTAACACAGGCAGGACAGGGCGGGCAAGGGACATGCCGCTTTTGCCATACTTCAGAGACGGGCTTCATTGTCATTCATCATGACAAACTGGAGGAGAGGGCTGAGACTTTAAATTCTGAAATTCAGGGCTGGGCTGGATGCTGCCTAATTACCTGCCCAGTTTGCGGAGGCATGTTTAGCTGGCTGGCTTGCACGTGGCATCTCTGAGAAAGTCTGGGATTAGGAGGCAGTGGACCCTGCATTTTCTCCTACTTCAGCCACAGCCCACCACTCGGGACAAGGCTTGGTCTGTTCATACTTTAGGTTCCTCGTGGGAATAGGAGGGCACTAACTAGCTAGGTCCCGCCCCCACCACCCCACAGGTCTGATCTAATAATACAGTCAGTCACATGAGTCCACAGACACCCAGCCTTGCTTTTAGAGTCCTGCTGTCCACCCTCTCACATTCTGAGAAGTCAGATGTCCATTAATGCTCAGGTAGCTTCTGTACACATGTCTCCTGGATTAAGCAGATATGTCTTAAGTAAACTGATTTTCTGAACTGGAAGGATTTGGGGTCTGTCCTTCTAATGTTAAGTTTTCTGAGTTTACTCCTACATAGTTTTCCTTATAAATATAATGGGAATTTGATGTCTAAAGAAATATCATGCTGTATTGACTTTTATGAAATATGAAATGAGAGCTTTGAAATTAATTTCCTTTTCTGCTCAGCATTTCATTCATTTGTGTTGTTTGATTACTGCAAAGTGTCATGTGGTGCTAAGCACTGGTGTGAACAGACAAGCACCCGCCCTCGGTGACATTAGATCGTGTCTCAGTTACTAAGATAAGCGTTTAGCAGCTCACCGCAGTGTCGGTGGCTCAGTGGACAGATGTTCTGGGTGTTGTCCCTCGACAGCTCTAAGAAGACTGGCTCGGCTGACACACCTATGCTTTATCCAGACCTCTCTATGCTTCCATTTCAGGGACTGTCTGCAACATGGGCTCCCCTGATCCTTAAATTAAGCCCACAGTTGGCCTGGCACATCCTGGTTGTGGAAGAGACCACACAATGTACTGTGCCCTGGAACATGGCCTGTCCCTCCTCTCACAGCCCTCTCCCACCCTGAAAGCTGAATCGGTTTTCATTTATCTTGGGGGTTCAAAGACCAGGGTGACAGTCCATTTCCCCATGGTTCGTCTCATGATGGTTTTAAGCTTGGGAGAAAAAAAAGGTGTATTATTGAAGTGTGGGCAACACATTTGCACGTGTAATTCTTCATGCCTTTAAAAAAGGTTGTTTGACATCCAAGATATGCACATAGTCAGCTTCTAAAATGTATGAACTGGGAGATTTGTTTTGCAGTCTTTTAGATAATGTCATGCCATCTCTTAAAGGATGTGGCACTGCCAGCCCCACCCTGAGCACCCTCCCTTGCAGGGTCTCCTGGTGATCGCAGAACAAGTCTTTGGGCTCTGAGCCCACGGGCACCCCTTGTCATTGGCATTGACTGTGGTCAAGGCCACCCCAGGGCTAATGCAGGTCCACATGGAAGGAAGTGGCTCTTTTGTGGGCCCTGCCACTTAGAAGGTTGAGTAAGAGTTACGTGGCTGTCTGTTGATCTTGGCACCATGGATGTGAAAGGCCAGACTGGCTCTCTTAGGAACATGAGGCCTGGAACCGCAGGCAAGGGCTGTAGTTAGCATATATTTCGTGGTCAGTCTGTCTTGTCTGAAGTGCCAGCTGTGAACTGAGCCCGCGGGTCCACTGGGTCGGAAGCGGCCAGCTGACCCTGGGCTATCAGGTACTGTGTGTGCTGACAGGCTGCCCTTAGGTTAGGTTTCTTCTGCCACAGTTGATTTAACCCGTGGACAGTCTGGCAGGCAGAGCATTCAGAAATGCATTATCCCCCCTTCTGGGTATCTAACCCCCAAATTTAAAAACCTTAGTCCACAAAGACTTATGTACCCCAGTGTTCATCACAGTGCTGTTCATGGTAGCCAAGACATGGAAACAACCAAAGTGCCTTTGATAGATGACTGGATACAGAAGCTGTGGTACATACACACATGGAATATTACTCAGCTGTAAAAAAAAAAAGATGAAATATTGCCATTTATGACAACATGGATGGACCTTGAGACCATCATGTTCAGCAAAATAAGCCAGACAGAAAAAAACCAAGACCATATGACTTCACTCATCTGTGGAATATAAAACTGAAAGCAACAAAGAAACAAAAACTCATGGACACAGTCAGTAGTCTAGTGGTTATCTGAGGAGACGCGGGAGGGGGTAGGAGAAGAGGTGGGGGAGGCAAATACAAGGTGATGGAAAGGAACTGACTCTGGGTGGTGAACACACAGTGCAACTCATAGACGATGCACTGTAGACTTGCACACCTAGAACCTATGTAATTTTTGTTAACCAGTGTCACCTCAGGAAGTCTAACAATAAACAGAAATTAAAAAAATAAAGAAATGCATTATCACAGAGGATGCTTGAGGCTTCAGGGTCCTCAGGGAGGGGTCAGTGCAGGCGAGGGAGCCTGCTGCTTAGCATTTGGGGTTTATTATTAGATCAGGGTGTCCTTATATTTCAGTTACTCCTCCATGCCCCCAGAGTGATTAAAGATCCCCAGAAGGCTGCTGGGGCCCTTGGGCCTCCCCTCTCTGCCACTGAGCAAGATTCCTTGTTACCTGCCTTCATGTTATTTCAGTTTGGGAAGAGAATAAGACACCCCCCCCCCCACACACACACACAAGTTCTCAAGTTCCTCTAACAGAACAGAACCACAGGAAACAATGCTTTCTGGAGAAAGTACTGCCAGGAAATTTTTCTTTTACATAATTAGGCTTTTCTATCCTTGCCCCCTTTCAGCATTGTCTGTCCTGCAGAAGGTGCCCAGGAAGAGGAGGAAATAGATTCGGGGAGCAGCTAGGGTCTCCATTCAGTTCCTGTAAAGTTGGAGGAAACCATGGATACATATTTGCTGGCTGCTTTCTGTTCAGAATTGGTGTGAACTCACTTCTGAAAGATGTCTGCATCGTGTGCGCGCGCACGTCCTCTCATATGCCTGCCCCTCCGCCCACCTTGTTTATATTATAATCATATACATTGTCAGGATGCCTACTGTTTGCCCTCTTGCAGGTAATCTCAGTTTCCACAGCCACTTGATTCAGAGCCATTTAAATGGACTCTAGGATCATACAGCATCAGTGCTTCATCAGTAATTCCTCACGTCCTCTTGCAATTATCTGGGCTTCATTACAGAGTGTGGTTGGTTGGATCTCTTGTTTTCTCTTCCCAAATGGCTCATGACAGCAGCCTGGAGAATTCGTAAGCTTCAAATATCTCTTGAAAATTAAAAATATATATAATCTCTAGAAAAATGTCTCTGAATATCAAATTCTTGAGTCACCCTATTTCCTTTAAAGCGATATAGCAATCTTTGTACTATCTTTTGGCGCTGAGCGTTATTGCGGAGAAGTGGGAACTCAGCCTGTTTGCTGCCTGGATGTTCACAGCATTCTCACAGTTCCGTGCTTCACCGGCTGTTTCGAGATGCTGACCTTTCTGTGTCACTTTTAAACTTGGGACAATATACCCTTTCAATTAGCAGAGACAAGAGGACATTTTATTTCAGAAGTTTTCTTCTATTCTATCACTGACATTTTTCTGTTAACAATTCAAGCATGTTAATTAGGTTTGCATTGTTTCCTCTGTGTCTCATATCTGTCATCTCTGATGAACTTGAGGTTCACATCTGCTCCCATGTCATGCTGGGCCCTTTGCTTGGCCAAGTGTATTTCATTACTGAATTGCTTCTAATGTGGTTTGCATCCACACCCCGTTGGTTTTATTTTTATTTCTCCATTTCTCCCCCAAGCTCTGCTTTTCTTTCTGTTGGTTTACATCTCTCCTTTGATTGGGAGAGTGTGGATAATGGCCCCCAAAGGTATCAATATCCTGACCCCCCAGAAACTGTGAACATGTTACCTTATGTGGAAGGAGAAAGTTGGAATTGAAATAATCACAATTGGGTATGTAATTAATATTACCAATGAACAGACCTTAAAATAGGTAGATTGTGTTGGATTATCTGGGATCCTCCCTCATGACCCCCATAATCAGAAGTGTCCTTAAAAGAGGAAGGAGGAGAACCAGAGAGGTATCAGCCTGAGAAAGACCTGTCCTGACTTGGCTTTAGGCAGGGGACCATGAGCCAAGGCATGTGGTGGCCTCTAGATGCTGGAAGAGCCAAGGAAAAAGTTTCTTCCTGAGCTAGGCAGGGTAAAGACCCCCAGAGATGCGCGTCTCCTAATTCCTAGACCCTGTGAGTATGTTACTTTGTAGCAGCAGGCACTCTGCAGGTGTGAGTGAGGCGGCTAGACAGGGGTTGGTGATTCTCTCACATCCTGGCTGGGCCAGCTGTGATCCCAAGGGAGGCAAGGTCACAGTGAGAGGAGCTGTGAGCGTGGAAGCAGAGCTCAATGATGCCCTTCCTAGAAGGGGACCACTGGCCAAGAAGTGGGGGTGGCCTCTGGACACTGTGAAAGACGGGGAGCAGATTGTCCCCTGGAGTGTCCCAAAGGCACGCAGTCCTGCAAGTGATACCCATGTCAGACTCCTGACCCCCAGAAGAATGAGCTAGAACAGCAGCGTTGTCTGAAGCACCACGTCTGTGGTGAATTGGTACAGCAATAAGAGGAAACTCACAGACTGTGGGGAATATTTTATGAAAAGACTCTTCACGGGCCTGCTCACATCCTTACGCATTTACCTGTGTTGGTGCCCTCTCCTCCCTGCCTGCCCCACCCCCGCTTCTGGGCCCAATTCCCATACCCATTACTTTGTGATTTTATCATGTTTGACCCGGTTGGATCTTTGCTAAACATGGCAGGTCAGGGTGAAGCCTGGGCAGGTCTTCAGGCCTGTGGTCTGGGACACATTTGGCTCAGTGGGGCTGTTCCCTAGATTTTCATGAGGAAGTTTGGTGTGGCTGGCAGTAGGTCCTCTGTACTTCTATCTCCGATTGGCTGTCTTCCTGTCTCCCTGGATGAGACCAAGTCCACAGGCTGAGGTCTGCTCAGTGACTTCGCTTCCTTGTCCACATGATCTGTCATGACCAGTCACATCAAGGTCAGGCCTCTTCTCCCAGGGGGGTTGGTCTCCCCCATAGGTCAGCAGGTGGGCATTTGCTATGTCCATTCCTGATGACACTCAATGATTTGTTCCTTGTACTGTGTCTGTCTGCTGAATTTCTTCAAGGTGGAATAGATTTCTCTTTCCAGTTCTCCCTGCCTTTTTGGTTTTGGGGGCTCTCAAAGTATGTGGGAGCAAACCATTCACTAGAAGTGGTTGTCTAGTGGATGGCGATGTGGATGCTGAGGGACTTTACTGACAATCTTTGGAGACTCCTTGTGCTTTGAGAAAGAGAAACGGGTCACCGTATCTCATCGGGGCTGAATGTTGTTTGGCATTTATAACTTTGGGGTTCCTTTTCTAAGAAGAGTTGTTATTTTACTCCAGAACCCTTTTGCACAAAGGCCTTTCTGTTAGCTGAGACAAGCTATTGTGTTAGAGATCTGGCATCCCAAGGGCACCAGGCCCCCCTACACAGGGGCCTGGGGGACAGAGACAGACAGATGCCACACTTCACATCTCGGCCACATCTGTCACCTCTGAAGCCTGACCCTGCACCCGCCAGGGTCTGGTGGCCTTGGACAGACCAAACACCTGTGTGCATCTTGGAAGTTTGTGTGGCCTTTGGACATTGATCAATAAAGCCTTGAATGAACACTTCCTGTTTTAATCTCTAATGAATATTAAATAAATGCCATAATCCCTAAGCAGAGTGTAGCCATCACGGATTGCTACATGTTCTGTTGACATCATCTAGTTTAAGTTTCACAGCCACCCTGAGGTGTCACTGTTCAGGTGACCCAAGCAGGGGGCTCGCAGGTTGCCATTTGTCTGTCTCGTGGAGCAGGAGCTGTCCTCCTGCACACCCAGCTTGGTCCTTGCCACCCAGGAGGCGTGCAGGTGCTTCGTTGAGTTGAGGCTTGCAAAGACTTGGCATTTTTAAAAGTTTTGTGTGTGTGCAAATCTGTAGGCCCAGACTATATTTTGGAAGAGCTTCCTTGCAGTAATCTCAGTATGTTCATTTGTTTTAAACATTGAATTTTAAAGTTACCTGTCAACACCCTCAGTTCTATAGTTTCTCCATCTTTCCGAGGCCATGGCAACTTAAAAGTGGGGAGTCCCAAATCCTGAGGAATGAGCGTCGGCAAGTGTTGCGCCCCAGCCAGGCCATGCAGGCTGTCCTGGGGTCCCTGTAGCCATGTAGGGCACAAGTGGGGGGCATTCACACTCACTGGTCAGTAGGGAAGTCCATCCTGCACTGCAAAGACAGGAAACAGAAGCCTCCCCATGGTTCTCTCCTTTCTCTGCTGCCTATGCAGGGGTTGTCAGTCACGGAGCTGAGCAACTGATAAACCACAACTTCCCAGAAGCCAGACCCCACATCCCTGTAGACAGGAAGTCAGCACAGCGGGCAGTCGGTTGAAATGACCAGCAGACTGTGCTGTTGTCAGTGTGGAGGAAGGGCAAAATATACCTGGTGTTTGGGAAGGACTGCCCAGGGTCACCAGTGCAACCAGGTGTGTGAGGTCCTGGAGACTGGAGCCCCCGGAAGCTTCTTTGGATACCTGGGGAGATAAGAGCACGGACTTCCCTGGGCCTCCCCCTCCCGCTCTGCCCATGTATGACGTGTGTCAGCATCAATTCGAGGACATTAGCAGCCACTGCCCTTCAGAGATTACCTGCTACCACCTACCTCCCTACCTCTGTTCCTCCCTTTTAGTCATTTATCGGCCCTTTCTGTCCGATGCCCCCGTCTTGTCAGCTGTCCTCTCACATTGTTTCTCTCCCTGTACTGCTTTCTGGATCATTCCCTCCGTTTTGCCTTTCACTCCATGAAACTGCGCTTTCCCCTGTCCAGGCCGCAGCTGCCACAAAACGCTGCCACTTGGGCGGCGGTTTCTGTGATTCCAGCATTCATTTCCGGAAGTTGTCTTCATTTCCCTTGTCCTTGGTCTCTTTAAAGTGGCATACTGTTTACTTGGGGTGTGATTACTTTTAAAATGCTTGAATTCGTCCTTTCCACAGCATGTTATGAAACTTCTTGGTTGGGGGCTGGGGGCAGGGAAGTGTCCGTTCTGCCACTACTGTCCTCCGGCCTGCTGGCCCCTGTTCGTGGGGACTTACTTGCTGCTGCTTGTGTTTTCTCACTTGATTACAGACTTTCCTCTGGCCTGGCTTCAGGGCAGGCACATCTGGCCAGTAAGGTTGTTATTTGCTCCTGTCAGGTCCCCAGGGTCCTGGGAGCCCCGGGCCACCTTGCATGTGAGTTCTTGGGGGTGGTCCTGGAGGCTGTAGGTGGCCATCTGAGCCTGTGCCCTTAACCCTTGTGTCGTGCAGCTGCAGTAGGAGCTGTGGAAGTGCTTTGTGTGACAGGGACGCAATCGGTGGGGAATCAGGACAAGGCTCACCACAAGCCACCGATGCTGTGGGCTGCTGAATGGGCAGCTTGCTCTGAGGTGGAAAAGAGGTTATAGAATGGAGCCACCAAAGGACAGGGCAGTGACAGTACGTTTGTGTGCCAAGGCCTCCAGGTGCTCAGTGAGAGGTTCCGGTGGAGTGCGCAGTCATGGCTGGGGCAGGGTGGTCTCTTTGGGAGCTGTCAGCTGTGCAGAGGCTGGGTGGCTGGCCATCACAGCTGAGGGTGTGTCTTCCAGAAGGGTAGACGTTTGCTTCTTTTTAGCATATTAGCAAGGTAAAAAGTGTGGAGGAGCACTGACATCTCAGGCAGTGAGTGTGGGGTCTCTGTAGAGAAGAGAGGCAAGCAGCCCCATACACTGACACTGGAGTATTCTAGAGCACATTAGGTGGATGGTATCTAACTGAGGTTTCTTTTGCAGTCTCTCTGATTAAAAACTTCTATAAACAAAAGCATATTATATTTTAGAGTATTTCCTGTAATTGGGGAACTACTTCTTGAAGTTCAGAGTTGGACATGTCCCCAGGCCACCTGGCCTACCTCTGCAGCCACACCACAGTGTGCATTGGCCCTGCCCCCATCTTGGCTGCTCCTTGCCCCGCCCCTCCCTGCTTGCCCCGCCCCTCCCTGCAAGCAGTGCTACAGGCTCTTCCACCATACCTCTTAGGTTCCTTTCTGAATGCCTTCCCCTGCCTGTCCTTACCTCACCTCACAGTGTGTGTCCCCTGGCACTCTCCCATTGGGGTCCTTGCTCCCCAAGGGCAGGTTGCAAGTCTTCCTATGTCCATGACTGTCACCCATGGGCTGCCTGCCTGGAGGGGACAGTGCTTCTCATGCTCTCTTCCAAGAAGTCTTTAGATTCCCAAGAGAAGGGACTTGCTCGTGTTGCCATGTCTCGCACTGTGTGTGCCCCACCAAGCCTTACAGTAACACCCCCAAGAACAGTACTTAATACCAAGTCAGCGTGACCCAGGGTCCTCACACATGGTCTCCTTCTGGTAATAACGGTGCAAGTCCCATTCGTTGTACGTTGGAGGAGAGCACCTTCATACTCCTGGGCAGGTTAGTGTGGCCCTTTGCTCAGTTCTGTCACCCACTCAGCATCGGGCAGTGTGTGCCATGAGGAGGGTGCTGGCAGCCAGGCCCGTCGCCCTCCTCCCGCCTCTGCCATTGAGTGAGGGCTGAGGCTGCACGGCAGGGGAGTGGGGCAGGACATCCAGACCCAGGGCTGGTGTCATGGTGTCATGGTGTCAGTAGCTCCTCACCCTTACCACAGCCCTCGCCTTCGTGTACCCACACACTGATGACACAGGCCGCACTGGCACCTGGCATCTTCAGGGCCAGGTAGCACATGTAAACCCATCTTTTGGAATGCAGTGAATTTGGGATTTTCTTCTGTGCTGCTGTTGCTTAAGTCATGAGAGATGCGCTTTAAATAGGGAGGCAGCGGTGTCACTTACAGGAGTCTTCCCAGCACTAAGTAGGTCAGCGTATTGTCACAGTTCTGACGAGATCACAGGTGAGTCACCATAAATTTGGAGAGTCATGAATCTTGTCCACAGTTTAGTGAAGTAGCATGCCTTAACTCCTCAGCCCCCACCCCCCCACCCCCCCACAAGGCACAGTCTCATCAGAATACTGGCCATCTGCAGGGTCCACGAGGGGCTCACCCTTGCTGCTGGCTGCAAAAATCGTGGTCTGCTGATTGACAGATAGGAAGAGCCTGGCCCTGGGGGTGGCATGAGAGAACCATCCCCTGTCCCTGCTGACAGCTGTTCGGAAGGGCACGTTGTCTGTGGTCACCCGGTGGACACACCCTTGTCATCTCACTTCATTCTGCTTGCCAACATCTACTTATGTGCAAAGATTCTCCCTCATCCACATGGTCACACCTCAGTCCTATTTGCAATTACCCATTTAGAGTGCTGCCTCAATTACTGACCCTACACTACAGATCCGTATTTTTTACGTGCTTCCTGTCAGATATATAAGTAGAAACAGAGTTGATCTACTGCATCCTTTAATTAATGATCCACCATGGTGGTAAGCTTGGTTCTGACATCTGTGGTGCCTGCATTAAGTGGTTGCCTCCAGAAGAAGTAATAGAACTTCTCTGTCACCACCTGAGGTCTCAAAGATCTGCAAGAGGAGGCCTGCTGGGGAGAGCACTCTCAATGGTTACCCTGCTGTGTCTCCTCACAGCAGCACTGGTCCCTTGAGCCCTTGTTCTGTTCCCTTCTGCTTTCATTCTGTTCCAGGCAACTGGCAAAACCGCACTATGCACTTGAACCACTTTGCTGTGCGCAGTGTTCTTATATCTGTTGTAATTTGTTTCCATCCAGAGGAAGGACATTCCCCAGACTTGTTTATATTTTTGGCTGGTTTCAGGGCACTTGAGGCCATTAGAATTACAACTCTGCTGAAAACAAAGCTAGAGTCTAAGAGCCAAATACCCTTCAGAAAAAAATAACATTGTAGTCAACTTAGCAGCAGCTAAAAATGAAGGCCATCCACAGCCTTCCTGTTTCATTAGTAAGACCTCAAAGAATGTGGGGTTCAGGATAGGGAGCACCCCCCAGGAGTGGCAGGATCTAGGGTCATTTTCTTCCTGCCTTGTGAAAACCCAACTCATTGCTACCAGTTTGTGACTGATTTCTCAGATTTCTGCAATTTCCAACCAAATTCACTTAAAATACAGGTTATAACATTCTTTGTGATGGGCTATTTTATTCACTCAAAATACAGAAGAGAGAAATTTGTTCATTGTTGAGATGGAATTCTGAGGATATTTAAGTCTGGCCAGGTTCTAAAAGTCCCAAGAAATTATAGATGTAACATTTTATATTGACTTAAACATGATTTGTTGGTTAATTTGCATGAATATGTATTTGCTAAGAATTGGTCTTTCATGCTCAGAATGAACATTTTCCTACAATTTTGATGTTAGAATAGGAAGGAAAAAAATTTACTGCAATT
This sequence comes from Lyroderma lyra, assembly GCA_004026885.1. Lineage (NCBI taxonomy): Eukaryota > Metazoa > Chordata > Mammalia > Chiroptera > Megadermatidae > Lyroderma > Lyroderma lyra. The sequence continues at coordinate 54,513 of PVJL010001676.1, read as the reverse complement.
CTGTTACAACTTGGGGGGATGTTTCTGTGGCTGTTAAACCTGAATAAAGGGTTTTCAAATAGAAGTTGCCTCCTTTGTAAATATTTCCTGTTTCTTAACTTTAACACTTAAACATAAAGAAATCCCTTCCGTTTCTAATAACTCGTAATTATACATGCAGTTATATCACATATCATCAGCCCTGAATCCTATGAGGCATGCCAGTGGGTATGCAGTGACATATCAGCAGAGTTTAATTTGCATTTCTCTGGTCATTTTCCCTGGTCATTTGTCTTTATATTATTCAGTTGTAGTTGTGACTTTTGATAAGCAGAACTTTTTAACCTTTATGAAATTAACATCATTTTTCATTTATGGTTATTGCTTTCTATGTCCTAAAAAAACTGCCCACCCCAAGCCATAAGGACCTTCTCCTGTATTTCTTCTTGAAGTTTTCTAGTTCAGCTTTTACATTGAGGTTTGGGATTCATCTTGAATTAATGTTTGTGTATGGAGTGAGGTAGGGATTGAGGTTCATTGCTGTCTATGTGGCTATCAATTTTTTCCAGCACCATTTGTTGAAAAGACCATCCTATCCATGCTGAATTATAATGTCCCCTTTGCCAAAAATCAAGAGATCACATGAGTGAGGGTCTGTTTCTGGGCTCTTTATTCTGTTCCAATGACCAATTTGTCTGTCATCGTGCCAGGACCACAGTATACCTTGATTATTGTACCATACCATAACATCCACACTTCGGTCCATCACATTTTCATGGCATTGCATAGAGTTGGTTCATTGTGGTATAGTAGATAATATTAACATTTTCCTCACACTTGTTTTCCTTATGCATAAAGTAGCTATGATGTTACTGAGCAATGGTGATGACCGTAATTGCCTATGGTGACATCTGGCACAGCATCACACAGAGGACATGCTCAGTAAATGTTTACCTACACAGTTGATTCTGTGAGTGGCTCGCATCTTTAGGTACCCTCACCCCATCTCTGTGGTGTGGTTCTGAGGACAGCAGTAGGACAACAAGGTGAAATGATTTTAATTACCGCATTTTGCTGTGTATAATGCATTCCTTTGCTCAAACTTTCAGGGGGAAAAAGCTTTCATTTTAATTTTTTAATTCAAATTTTTATTTATTTATATTTAGGTACTTGTTTTTTGTACTATAAAGAAATGTTTGCATTTATTTTATAGCTTACTATGGTACAAAAAAACTTTATATAACATAATTACAACACACAAGAATAAAAATTTTTTAAAAACAATTATTATATTCCTGTGTATTATTTTGTATCACACATTGTTATTGATTTCTAGAGTTATACTTTTAACTCATAAGCATTAATAAAAAATTAAAAACAATTATATAGATATAGAATTAGTGCTACTCATGTATAATGAGCATCCTTACTTTTCCCTTAGAAATTTGGGCAAAAAAGTGTGCATTATACACGGCAAAATACGGTACGCCATTTGATTCTGTGGCAGAGGGAGAAACTGAGCTATGGTCTGCTCGGCTCCGGTGTTGACCTTGGCCATTATCTTTTGCAGTGTTTCTTGTTTTTTAAAATGTCCTTCTCTGACCTCCATTTTCTCATATGTAAAAACACAGTACCCCTCAAGGTCCATGTGCGACACAGTCACACCAAGGCCTGTGAAAGCACTTTGTAGGATCTAAAACGTTCTAGCAGTATCATCTGCCTTTGTTCCCGTTCTCCCTCCTTTGGAACTGCAGGTGTTCAGAGGGCAGGGACTTTATTTTTCCCATTGTTTTGTGTGTGTGACTCAGATACAAGGCCTCACATCATTGACTTGGCACCTATTTCATTTTTTCATTGTCATTAAAGTAATTGCTTCTATCGGGATTTTCCCAAGGACCACAGATAACAGGGTACTTGAGCCCCCGCTAGCATTGGTCATCACACTTTATGAACAGCACGTCGAAACTCGTTTGCTGAAAGTATTCACAGACTCAAGGAGTCAGCTCTTGTCTTCTCAAAGATTTTCACTTGAGACACAGAAGGATGAGGAGTGGCTCCTGGAGGCGGAGACCGCTGGGGTCCCTCTGAGCCCTGAGCCGTGGCTTTGAGGACACATTTGGAGGGTCCAGGTTGAGTATGTCTGGGACTCGGTCACTGAGCTCAGGTGTCGAGGATCTGCCCTCTTCTCTTCTGTGAGTCGGTTTAGGTTCTGAGCATCAGTTCCGCCAGGCAGACAAGCCACGAGCCATGATCACAGTGGGTGTCTCCTGTCACCCTGGGTTGTGCTGGAGTTGAAAGGGGTGATCTGCACAGGGGAATGGCCACACTGAGGCCAATGAGTACTGGTCCACACAGCTGCTTCTGCAGGCCCTGTGCTTACAGGTAAGGGTACCTGGGGAGAGCAGGGACATCTGGCATATTTATGTTGACATCCTGACTTATTGTGTCCTCATAGCACTTCATGACAGTCTCTACTCTCTGTAGCTGTTACCTTCAGGGAGCAGAGGCCTCTGGAATCAAGAGTGAAGATGACAGAAGCTTTTCTGCATCCACTCAGGGTGTGATTTCCAGAACAGAACTGGAATGGAGAGGGATAAAATGTCAGAAGCCTACCCCTTACTGTGTTGGTAGCACCAGGCAAAGCAAGAAGGCAATGCGAAGTCATCAGCCAGTCCTGTCACAGACCTGGGTCCACACTGGAGGAGATAGAGGGGACTTCATGCCTCTGGCCTGGATGTGCTGGCTCACCTGCTGCTGTTTTCCTTTGCTGGCCACACCCTGCTTTCCATGGGCCATCTCTGGTTTTCTTCATCTGGTTCATTTGTTGATGTAATGATTTCTCTAACAGATTTTACTGAGCATATACTATGGACCAGGGTCACCGAGTACAGAAGTAAATAAGCACTTTCTCCACTGAGATGGAGCCAGTCTGATGCCACTGGACGTTCAGAGGCCTGGCAATGAAGAAGGGACCATGCCCTCCTCCATTTGTATTGTACGTGTTCTGGCTCTTGGCTTAGGAGCATGTGTGAGGTGACAGTGACAAATGTGCATCCAGGAGCTCATGGCAGTAGATGCTTTGTCATTAGCCAGCCCTACCCTTGAAGTCCACAAACTCCAGGACAGAAGACAGTGCAGATGGGAGAGAATATTCCAGACACATTTGAACCAAGGCCTCACCCTTCCTTAGCCTGCCCCCTGCCCATTCCTCTGTCAATGGCTTGTCTCAGTCAGAGATGACTAAGGACTACAAAGGAACCAGTGCACAGGAACCCTGAGAATACGTAAGGACAAACCAGCAAATGCTGAGGAAGAAGGTGGACCATGCAGAGCCTACCCCAGGAATTCAGAAAAGTTTTCAGATTCTCAGAGAACTTGCTGGCAACCATCTCTAAGGCAGAGTTTGGGCACAGAAGAGAGATTCAGAGGAGCAAGTGAGACAGAAGGAAACATGGGCCATGCTGGTGAAATTCGGAGGGGGTGGGTTGAGCATAAGAGAAAAAAGTAAAAACGATCCTGACACAGACTATTTCACAAGCCCCAAAGCAGGAAGCCTCATGAAAGACACAGTCCCCATGGACAGAAGAAACTACACAGAAGGAAGGAAGGATCAGCATGATTTGATTTCCTAACAGAGTTTTGGAAAAGAAGAGGAAATATTAAGTATATGATCAAAGAAAACTGTGTGACTCTGCAGGCCAGACATAACCCATTCAAAAGGCATTTTTGCGTTTAGGTAGGCTTTAAAAAGAATGACTCAAACTGGACCCCTATCTTACACCACACACAAAAATCAACTCAAAGTGGGTTAAAGTCTTGAATGTAAAGACCTGAAACCATAAAACTCCTAGAAGAAAACATGAGGTATAATCTCCTTGACATAGGTCTTGGCAATGATTTTTTTTTTTTTTTTTTTGGATTTGACACCAAAAGCAAAAAGCAACAGAAGTAAAAATAAACAAATGGGACTACATCCAACTATAAGCTTCTGTACAAAAAAGGAAACCAGCAACAAAATGTAAAAGTAACCTACAGAGACAGTATTTGCAAATCATATATTTGATAAGGGGCAAATATCCAAAATATTTAATACACACAACTCGATAGCAAAAAAAAAAAAAAAAAAAAAAAAAAAAAAAAAAAAAAAAAAAAAAAAAAAAAAAAAAAAAAAAAAAAAAGATTAAAAATGGGCAGAGAAACTGAATAGATTTTTTCCAAAGAAGACATATATGTTGTCACCAGATACATGAAAAGATGTTCAACATCACTTATCATCAGCAAAATGAAAATCAAAACCATAATGAGATCACCTCACACCTGTGAGAATGGCCATCCTCAATAAATCAACAAACAGCAAGTGCTGGAGAGGATGTGGGGAAAAGGGAACCCTCGTGCACTGCTGGGACTGCAAATGGGTGCAGCCACTGGGGAAATCAGTGTGGAGGTGCCTCAAACAATTAAAAATAGAACTACCTTAGGATCTGTCCTAGGAAATGCAAATAGGGTCTTGGAGAGGCAATTGCACTCCCACATTCATAGCAGCGTTACTCACAGTAGCCAAAATGGGGAGAGAACTCGAGTGTCTGTCAACAGATGAATGGATAAAGAAGAGGTCTCACACACACACACACACACACACACACACACACACACAGAGGAATATTACTCAGCCATGTTCAAGAAGGACATCCTGCCATTTGTGACCCTGGAGGACATTATGTTCAGTGAAATAAGCCAGACAGAGAAGGACAGATACTGCCGGGTATCACTTATGTCAAATGGATAGGAAGAGAGAGTAAAAAAAGGGGTTGCCGGGGGTGAGGAAATAGGGAGAGGTTGGTAAAAGGAAAACAAACAAAAACCCAAAACGGACCACGTGCAAAGGAGTCACTGACACTGTGTCCTAGGGACTTTCTAGATTTCCTGGTGCTCTTCACCTGTCAGGTAAGGGACACAGGTGGCATGGCACTGTGCTGGGCCAGCCTCGGCCACGCGGCACTTTCTGAAAGGACACTGAGAAGTTCTGAGCACAACAATAGATGTGCCAGTGATTTCCTGTTTAGCCAAAGTGTCCTCAGTATAAAGACAATGGACAGATCATCCCGAGCGTGCCAAAATCGGACAGCCTAGTGGCTGTGAGCCCCTTTGAGTAAGGGTTTGAATAAAACCATTGAATGTCAAAATTCAGCCAAAACAGAAGTGAATAAAAGCACAGGGCTTGGTATAAGATGGGTGGTGATCCTCAGATCTGTTTAAATATAAAAACAAGAAAGATTGGCCACCCATGCGAATTATAGTGACCACACACTGTAGAAATGACATAAACCTCACCAGTAGCCCTAGAACAGGGAAATCACTGGGTAGGGGAAGGGAGAAGCCACCAAACATAAAATGTCCTCATGTTAGCAGAACAGTCCATCGTCGCTAAGTTGAAAATGCTCTTTTGAAAATGAGGGCTCTAACGTCCAGGTTCCTTAAGGTATTTGTGTTACCTCCAGAGCCCTCTTTCGGGGAGCCGTCTCCCACCATAAAGAAACATTTCTCTGGACTTCTGTAGTGCTCCCTGTTTGGCTGTCACTTCTGGCCTTCCCTCTCTTTGTCCTTGATGAAAACACCTCGTAGCAAATGCTGAGCGTTTGGTGGGGCTGGGGACACCTGGTGAGGCGGCATCGGGAAAGGTGAGGGTTGCTATAGAAACGAGGCAGGTGTCATGGTGCAGAATCTGAGGTGAGATGTGGCTGAGAAAAGCCTCTCCCAGGAGATGCCTGGAGAGCTGGAGCCAGGCCAAGCAGCAGGCCGCAGGGTCCTGAGCAGGAGGGGCTGTTGCAGAAATGAAACACAGGCTTTTGTGTTTAGTGCTTTGCTTCGATGGTGCTCAGGCAGGTGGCCTGCCTACTGCGTAATCCTGTCCCCACTATACTCTTCACACCTTGGACTGTGCCTTTTTTTGCCTGCCTAACTAGCTTTTACGACTGTCTGGAAGATGCTCAATGAGTAGAAAGACCGATGAGGGAGAGAGAAGAGTTCTTTGAGGGCATGGTATATCACAGTGTATGCCTTGAGTTGCTTGTTACGTTTAAGTTGAATATTTGTGAAGGAGATGGCCTTTTGGAAACACTGTGAAATCCACATTTTCTAGCATGTGACAGGCTGCTAGCGCTGGCCCCTGACCAAGCCAGTTCAAGCCAGTTCGCTATTCGGGCCCCCTCCTGTGAACCACGTGACTCGGTCTTCCAGGAGCTTGAGGTTCGGAGGTGCGTGTGCGATGAGAGAACGTGAACACGTGCTTATCTGAGGAGAACGTGGGTCGCGCCCTTGTCTGTCCGATCAGGAGGCGGTGCCGGGCGGAAAGCAACACTTGAACTTGTTGCTCACCTCTTCTCTGCCGTGTGGATGTTCACATCGCAGATACGGTGACTCTTGGAAGCAGGGTCCTAAGTCATTTTAGTTCCTTTAAGATAAGTGTAGCCTCTCTGTTGGGAAGACAGCTCGGTAGGGATCTGCATTTTGGCAGTCACATATACGAGGGCTGTCTGCAAAGTATCCAGTTCTAAACTGGTCTCCTTATATCGCTGACGGCCGGACTCTTCCCAGACAGCCCTCGCCTGTGTCTCCATTGTTTTGTTTAAGGCACTCTGGTCTAGTGGTGTACATGTGGGGTGGTGCTCTCAGTCTAAACCCCTCGGCGTGGGACTGGTGGGAGGTCACTGCCATGCAGCAGGGCTGGGACATCCTTTGAGCCAGTGCCTTTCAGCACTGAGCTCCATGCCCTGTCGGCCAAGGTTTTTGTCTCATTTCCCTCTGTAGTTGTGTATGGAACAGGCGACATTTTAGTTTTCTGCACAGAAACTTTATCAAGTTGAGCTCTGTCTTGCTTTGTTTTGACCAGTGACAGTCATGCAGACTTTGGTGGCTCTGCCAGGGCACCAGTCCTGAATAAGTGAGTGAGTGAATGAATGAATGAATGAATGGTCACTCAGTACTCCGCGCGCAGTCCTGGAAGGCTGGTAGGAAAGAAGCCTGCTGCCTCACTCCAGGGGACCATCATGTCCCAGCTGGGCCAGACTGCCTACAGGCAGGGCCCTGGCCAGTGACAGCCCTGGACAGGTGGCCAGCCCCTGCTGCGCCCCAGTGTCCTCACTGTGGAGTGAGGACAGTGAGACCATTGTTCTGAGGGCAGATGGGCCACCATGTGCAGCCCTTTAGATCTGGTGTGGTGTGGTTTCTATCAGTGTGAAGACGCTTGTCATTCCCACTGCCTCTGTCTCTGCCTCCTCCCACTGCACCTACATGCACAGATTCCTATACACACACAGTCCACACAGACACACAGCACTGCACAGACACACACACAGTCCACACAGACACACAGCACTGCACAGACACACACACAGTCCACACAGACACACAGCACTGCACAGACACACACACAGTCCACACAGACACACAGCACTGCACAGACACACACACAG